>CM057820.1:114409278-114631778 GCA_030067965.1 Latrodectus elegans
TCACATTTTATTTTAAAATGCTTCGTTTATAAAAAACTGTCATTGTTTAATTATGATGATGATATCACATAGTAAAACTGAAGCATTCTGTTTATATTTCGATTTTGTGTGGGATGAAAATAACTTAAAAGCATGAAATAAATAGTAGTTCGATCAAACTTTATTGCTTTTGATTTCGTTTTGAAAAAATAAAATAACACTTTTGATTTTGAATATAGCATATTTATTGAATGTATTTATTAAATGTTGATATGAAATTGAAGTTATATTATTTCTTGAGACACATTTATACAGTCTAGATGAGATTGGATAAGCCTTCAAATATTCTGGAATATTCAGAAAAATTAATTTTATTGAGTGTTTGAAAATGCATCAATAAATGCTACAGAAATAGTGTGGCTTATGCTGTAAGTGAGACATAGAGATGAGATAAAATTAACATTGTTAGAATTTCCGTGGAAACCATTAAAGCTCGATTACAAGATTTCACATAAATACGAAATAATTTCGCTAGAAAGGATGTAACGAAGTTGATTCTATTGTAACTTTAATTGCACTCGTACCACTCGACCCTGCTCTTGAACTTTTACATGAATTGATACTTGCTAAGACTCATTTCATAGGAATAAAAAATTCACAAATATTACAAAATATTTTGTGTTTTTCAAATATGATGTTAGTATACATCATCATCTAATTTAATTATTTTTGTTTATAAAAATTGCTTCACCAAGAACAGAATTGTACTCTGTTCCGTTTCAAGAAAATAATATGCTATGGTTATGAAATCATAACTTTTGCCCAAGAAGAAACTATTATCATGCCACTAATAACAAGCTCTTTTCAAAAGGGCCTGATACTCATTCATAACCATATAAAATATACTCATTCATAACCATGTTGTTCATTAATTTCAATTAAACTTGTTTTAATTTGATTAGCTGTGCGAAACAGGTGATAAGTTAACATTTGCAGAAGTTGTTAAGTTGAGAATAGATTAAGAAGCTTAATTAATAGTTATTCGATTAAAATAAAAAAATCGTACTTTAATTTGTGAAAGAGAAGATAATTTTTAAATATTTTGAATTACCACAACATTTATTTGAATTTGATATTACCTACACTCGTATAAGAAATATTTTTATTAATCTGTTTGTGTTAAATAAAAGAGTTAAAATATAAAAATGAAAGTCTTATACATATCAAATAAGCAGCATTTTAAAACCATAAAGCTCTAAAATTTGTTCATAAAAGGTTCACAGTTTCAAATAAACAGAAACATATATGTGAAATCTTTCTTTCGAAAGCTTCTTTTGCTTATAGGAAATACTGTTTTGACAGCCACTGCACATTCTTTTGAGCTTATATTGGAATATTCATTTTCCGATGCATTGGAATGTGACTTACGCTATTCGGAAATATATTGAAAGAAACGTTACACACTGCATTGTTGATGTTCATAACAGGGAAAATACATGAACTTATATTTAAATAAATGCATCAACATTTCGTATTTCTGAGTCATATACAGCACAATGAAATATCACATTTATTGTTTGTAAAATATAAATTTAGAAATCGGCAGTTATAAAAATATAAAAGATTTAAAATATTATAATATATGTTATTTTGAATGTAATTTACAAAATTTTATACAAAATATGCTTATCATATATAATATTTTTATTGTTTTAAAATTTTATGACAAATTAAAATATGTAGAAATATAAGAATTAATTAAAATCTATTAAAATATATTATAAGCAAGGAATGTAAATGTTAAATGAGAATATACTGTGTCGTATTTTAATATTCAAAAAGTGTGATGACACTTGTGTATATAATTATATATATACTCTAATTTCCATAGATATTCTTATTATAATGAAAAAAATGTTAATATTTACGCATCTAAAAATTACAGTTTAAAAATTAAATACTAAGTCCGAAGTTATAAATTATTTATATGAAAATTACATGAAAATTTATATGAAATTATTTATATGGAAATTAATTTTTATTGAATTTAAATAGCTCTTCCAAATAAACTTTCTTATGATAAACTTTAATAATTATACATATGTATCAGTGAGACTTCAAAATTATAAAAACGCAAATGTATATTTAGCTGAAATTGGCTAAGAAATATAATGAATTGCAAAGAATAAAATCTGCGAAAAAGTTTTTGTATTAAATTATATTTCATTCATTTTTTAAGTAACAAGCATTCTTAAATGGATATAATATTAAAGTAGTGATAGTTACATCAAAATTTTAAGTATAAATTTTTAAATATAATGATGGTAAAAAATGCGGAAATTTATGTTGATATTAATTATGTTATTTTGATAAACGTTTCCTTTTTTTATAGAATCTAAATTTCAAATGAATCTTAATTGATGAGAAACGAATTAACAGAAAAAATTAAGTTTAACAAATTAAGAAATGTCATTTCTTTGAAAATGATTTTTAGATAAAAATGAAATTAATGAGAAAAATTAAGTACATTCATTTACAAAATTATATCAGAAAAGAAAAAAAATCAAGTCTTTAATTATCTAAAATTTAATTATCTTAAATTTAATAAATTTTCTAAAAACTGATTGTGTATTACAATTAATGTCAAAATCTTTGTGAAATGTATTATTTTACATTAGTTGTAATTATATGAATTATTAAAATTAAAAATATTGATGCTTATTAAAATTTCAAAGTCGAATTCAATTAGATACTTAATCATTTCAAAATTTCTTTTCATCTATTTTTCATATAAGGGGAATTTTCTCAGCTTAATTGCTTTTCTATTACATTTTGGAAAAAAATCTTAATTTTACTATAGTCTTAATTAAGTTAAAATTTAATAGATAAGAATTATAATCTTCTATGCTGTTAATCTTTTTGACGCTTTCAGTAAAGTTAAACATTTTTGAAAGACATTAAAACTAAACAATGCATAAATTTATATAAAGAACTCGTTCATAATTTTTTTAAGACATTATAATAAAAAATAAAGTTTATTAGGTACTTATTCTCATCTTTATTTAATAAATTAAATTAAAATCAGGAAAACAAATACCTTTTTAAAAGAGCCTATAATAAGAAAGTGACACTAAACGTTCTTTAACAAAAATTTCCACTATATAATTGTTTTCATGTCATATTTCTTAACATTTATTGAAGTTAAAATACATTTAGAATTCATGCTTTTTAATTCAATTACTCTACTCTCACTTTAAGCAATTTAAATAGCAATAAATTTTATCAATTATGCATCTAACTCTTAAATGCAATTTTATAAGGAAATATAATATTTCTTTAGCTAGAAATGAAAACTTTGATGTCCAAATGGTGAATAAAATGAGAAATAATTTACATTACTGTCTTTAAAACAAATTAATTTTTTTTGTTCTTCAATTTATCAACACGGAAAATATTTTTTTATTATAACACTAATAGGAGTAATTAATGGATCATATATATCAGGTTTGATTTTCATTATTTTTTATTCTAATGGATGAAAGATATTTTAATTTCCATCCAGTAAATTATCTTCGCGAAGGAGTTTTTCTTAGATAGTGGGCAAAAGTATATGCACACGATGTCACGAGAGAAGACATCAAATAATCTTCCAAGCATTTCCCCTAACAGATATGCATGCAAAATGTACAAAGATACCATTAATCTCACTTTGCTCAAAAACAAAAATTGTCGTCTACTACTAGACCTAAGTAATACTTAAGTAAGCGCTTGGTAATTTTCGAACTTTTTTCATTGTGACACATGATTTCCACTAAATATTTGTGAGAAAGCTATCGTGGAATACACAGTTAATTCAGATGTTTAAATGCCTAGATTATCTTTGGTTTTCAGGCTGTTCAGCACTTTGAAATCGCGACAGAAAATATTATTCTTGATCTATTGGTAGGATTATTCACTTCGACGTGGATGACATGAGTTGGAGTGGAACTGGTTAACTGGTCCTTGCAAATATCGAACATCTCTAAATAACCATGACTCGTCTGTCATTTATATGGTAATATGTGATGCTTAAGCAAAGTTTTTTTGTCAGTAACTATTGTTAAGTAACTATTTAATAATGATGTGAAAGAGAATTAATATAATTTTGATAAGCAAATAAATATGAATTTCACAAGGTGAATTTCAACTCACTTAAATCAAAATTTATATGAACAGTTAGACTTTATGTATATTTAATATTATATATGTATTCAATTTCACCCGAAATAGGTAGCATTTAAAGTTTCTCTTTTTAGTACCTTATTTGATGCTTTGATTTGTTTAAAATAGTACAGATAGCTACGGTAGTCATAGTACATCAAAATATTTATAGATTGCATGTTTAAAAACAATGAAAGCATTTCCATGCAAAGCACGTGTTTACCAAACCATTCAAGAAGTTTACTAACAGTTTATCTTTGCATTTAGTCCATGGAAAAGAATTTATGTGAAATAAAAATACATTTTGCTATCTTAAAATTCCAAAACACACGACATTCAAATTGTAAATACATGCTTTTTATTGTTTTGAAATATTATTGCTGTTTTGGATTTTATGCAATAGATTTTTTAAAATATCTTATTGAAACGTTTTACACAAGCAACATGGTTGTTTGTAACATTTATGAATTGAATATTCAGACTAAAAAAATCAATTTTAAGCCATAAGGAAGAATGCATTTTCACTTCTTTTTAAAACTACTAAAACAAATTACTTTGTGAAATCTTAAAACATTTTGACATAAGGTGTAACAATATATGTAACAGTTAAAACTAATTAAAATATATCATTAAAGTTAAAATATACCACAGAAATGGGAAATTCATGTTAAACTCTACCTCCACAGATTAATTTTTTTTCAAATGGTTGGAAGTTTAAATGTAATTTAAGTTACCCCAAAATTTCCTTCATATTAAGTGTTAAATAATGAAAATAATTTAAATACTATGCCAATGTTTTAAAACGCCTTTAATTTTACTTTTGATGCATTCCTCAATTTTAGATACGATATTCAAAAGATATGAGACAATAATCATGTGTTGCAAAGTAAGAGCAACACATGATTATTGTCAGTGTTGCTCTTACTTTGCAACACTGACAGTATGAATACAACACTGACAGTATGTTACTGTATGAATCTTTCATATGTTTGAATAGCATAAAATTGTAATATCCAACTACGATTTTCCAATATTAATTGGAGTTAGTGAGCTGAATAATTTTACTATTAAAAACTAGGGCAATCACCAGACATAAATTAGTCAGTATAGGTTACTTGGAAGTTCATTACTTAATCATAAAAACTTTAAAATAAATAAACTTTAAGTTAAATCAAAAATCAGTTCAAAGTAATGAAATAACTTTTACTTTCTACAAAATATTGATTTAACTGTTATTAAATATACTCCTGATATTTACAATTGGGAGACATGCATTATATTTACACGATTGAAAAAAAAAGTCTTAGAATATTTGCAATATTGGTGACTGTTTGGCGATCAACAAATCACTCTTGGCGTGGTTTGATCTTTTTCGAGAGGTTGCCATATTTTAGAATAGTATCCGAGGAGCGAGGTACGGGATAGGTCGCAATAGGTAGGAGCGGAAGGCTTCCAGTTAGTTTTTGTGTTTTGTTTTTGGTATTAAATGTCTGTTTGTAAATAAATAAATGTGTTGTCCAGGAAATGGTGATCGTTAATTTTTTCGGCCATTCTACACATCACAACACGCTCCATTTCGAGAACTAGAGCTAAGAACAAAATGGCTCACCTTGGATAGTTTGGAGAAAGAATAATACTTTCAATGAATTCTAAAGTGATAGAAACAGAAGAAAATGTTCAAAAACATGAAAAAGGAAGACTTGATAACAATCTTGCTGGAAATCGGTGAAGAAGCTACTCTTGATTTGAAATTAGCCGAACTGAAACACAAACTTCTGAATAGTAAAGAATATGCCGAAGATGCTGACGTCGTAAAAGAAATTTTGATTTCTACTATAGAGAATAGAAAAACAAAAGAAGAGTTCGAATGAACACAAGCTGACGAAGAAAGATTAAGAGAACACGAATTAGAATTAGCAAAATTCCGAGCTGTGCAGAACATAGCGAGCAGTAGTCCGACGCCATTTTCAATTTCGAACACTGGAAGCTATTTCGAAAATCAACTCGACAAGCTGATCAAGGGAGTTAAAACACTGACGATACCAGTAACTAAAAGAGCAGAATCTTGGAATATATTTTTCGATTCCATAGAAAGAGCATTTAAACACAAGAAAGTTCCGGAAGTATTCAAAGCAGAAATAGTTGTGATGTGTAGAATGGCCGAGAAAATTAACGATCACCATTTTCTGGACAACGCATTTATTTAATTACAAACAGACATTTAATATCAAAAACAAAAACATAAAACTAACGCAGAGCCTTCCGCTCCCACCAGAATATTGCGACCTCTCGCGGACCTCGCTCCGCCGATACTGTTCCAAAATACGGCAACCTCTCAAAAGAGATCAACCACGACAAGTACGGTTTGTTGATCACCAAACAGTCGTTAGATATTAGATCAAACCACGCCAAGCGCGGTTTGTTGATCGCCAAACAGTCGCCAGATATTACAATAAGCATAAACATAGATTTTCAAAGCATTCATGTGAAGTAAGTGGTAATTGCGTGACTACTCAACTATTTCTTTCCCACAATTTGAATTTAAAGGATTATTGCCAGTTGAATTGCGGTGAGGTTTCGTGTAAATAATTCTCTTACCAACAAATTTCTAATTTCAATAGTTATTGAATTCTTACCATTCGGAATTATACTTTATCATATTGCTGTTCGTTTTGTTTAAGATCACATAACTGTCTACAGTCAATAGGTTAAGGATAACTTGAAACCTCATTGACTAAGGTGGAGAAAATAGGCATGTTATAACATTGGTCTTTGTGGAATGCATCATTGCAAGCTCTGAGACAAGAAATGGGATTTTTTTATAAGGCAATAACAGTCAAATTGAACATTTTAAGGACATTTTCAGCAGCATCAAGAGTCAGCTCTGTAATCAAGGCTATATTTGACACTACTTCATAGATCAAAACATACTTAACGATCTAATCAACAACGTACGTGGACCAATAATGGAGTAACGTCGTTTTATCTATTAAATTTTGTCCCTGAATATATCATGATGGTTACATACGAGATTGGTGGCATCGTGCAGAATGTGTATTTCCTAAGAGTTTGAGAACATCATCATATTAGTCTACCAATGGAGTGAAGATGTTCTATAAATTCATTGATCACTATTTAATTGTATTAATGGTATTTTTTAAAAAAAGTCCTTTACATTGAACAATAATATTTCTATCACACAAAACCTTGTCTACTCTTTATTAAATAACTGATATATATATATATATATATATATATATATATATATATATATATATATATATATATATATATATATATATATATATATATATATATATATATATATATATATATTCAGCAGAAAAAATACAAAAATTATTCAACGTTGAAAATAAGTTTATAAAATATCAATTTCTTTTTAATATCCAAAACATTTTCAAAATTTAACGTAAGGTTAATTTAAATCAAGAAATTAGCACTAGATTCTGTTTGGATATTATAAAACTGAAAAAATAATCATATTTGCTAGTGTGAAGTAATACCATTCTCACTTATGCATTATAATTAACTTTAAAATACATATTGATAAAGAATATTACTAAATAAAAATATAGCACGAAATGTAACGCCATAAATAATGTTGATTTAATTTAAAAATATGTATTTAGAAGAGATATAAGAACACATTGTCTACCATTTACTTGCATTGATGCCCTTTTAATTTCATACACGGCTATTTTCTTAATATTTTTTAATTATTTTTAACACGTTTCAACACTGAAATTTATTCTTAATAAACTCCTAAATTAGAAAAAAAGTCTGGATTTGTTGTTTTTCAAATTAAAGCAAGAATCAAGTACATTTTAATGGGAAAAGTTCTACATAAATGCTTAAATGATTTACATTTTTGTTTGATCAAAGTAACATTTTATTTTTCGATACATCCATCTTTATTATTTACATTTTTATTGTTATAAAAATGTTTTTTGTTACATTTACATCGCTGTTAATCAAAATTATTCTAATGTTAATTAACATTAAAACTGAAGGGAATTTTTCTATGAAATTTTATAAATCATATTTCTTTCTAATAACATTTTGCCCCTTGTATTTTTAAAGACACTTTTACAACTTTAATAATGTTAAAAAGTACTAATAAATTAATTTAACTTTTCTAAACTTTAAATAATTGTTTATTTTCTTTGTGATGAATAATATGGTAAATAACAGTAAAAAAAATTGATGACACTATATATATACATAAACAAAAACTTTACGGTTTATATATGTATACATATAAACTTTACAATGTTTTGTTACAGAAAATTATTATTTAGTATATATTCATATAACTTGTATACAGATACCCAGTCTGCTATCTATCTTTGTTGTCAGTGAGAGTAGCTAAAATCTAGTTTGTAAGTTTTATTTTTACTATTATCTAACTTTATCGGCGGCGGGGGGGGGGGGTTGTTATTTTCTATTATGCAACACTTTGTTGAACAAATTCAATAGTTTGTTTGGGATAGCGTCAATTTGTGCTTTATCTCATCTTTAATATTCGCAAGGGAGTTTTGTCATGTAAATCAATAGGAAGAAACCTTTTGAGGGATTGTGATAAGAATTCTGGGTAAGATTGTTATATTTTCTAGACTAGCGTTTGCTATTTCTTTCAGACAGGAAGAATGTTTTTTGCTTCGTATTGTCATTTCATCAAATTCAGAATGTTGGAACGAAACACATTGATGAAGAAATTAATTAGATTTATTCAACACACATATATATTTCTTAAGAGATTAGGATCAAGGATATTATCTAAAATGTCTACTATAATGATAGTAATTTTTTTAACCTGCTGAACATTTCTTGTTGTATATTACAGTAAGTAAATTCCATAGAGTTCGTTATAATAAATAACAGTATTATATAATCATGGAATTTCCTGGGTGTTCAATATTTATGTTTAATACAATCATACTAACTACAATTTATTTTCAGTTTTGTTCTGGCAATTTCACTGGTTAAGAATATTTATTACTCTTCTAATATTATGTATAAATAGAGAGTCAATTTTGAGTCTTAATTATTTTTTAATAAATATTATAAAGTAATGCAGTGTATTCCCATCAAAACATGATTTTATATTCTTGTTGAGCCATAATTGTTGCATCATATTTTGCATAAATTATTTTCAGATTATTTTGTAGAGATTTGCTGTATTGAATGATGTAAAGTTCACTTTCTGAAAAATGCTATTTTCATTTTAGACACTTCAATATCTAAATAAATTGAGCAAACTATAATTTTAAATGGAATAAGATAACTTAAGATTTTAAAATAATAAAAATTGTTGAAAAATCCCAAAACAAATAAAAAATACATAAAAAAATAAAAAATAAATGAAACCTTTAGTTAACAAGTTATTGACTTTTTGATTAATATAATGTGTATGTTTGATGAATTATAATTACTAAAAGCACATGTATTTATTAAACATTTGCAATTCAAAAAATATTGTATTAGAAGTATTGTATTAGATGGAATTGACAATCCGAAAACTTGAAATAAAACTTTATTTCCAATTAGTTGGATATTATCATTATCTGACAAATAAATTTCAAAAGTTTTGTTTTAAACACACAATTAATTTAAAAAATATTTCAAAATAGTTGTTAATAAACTGAGTTTTATTAATTTTAATAAAAAAATTTACACACTTATGAAATAAGTTGTAATTTAAAATGTTATTTTATGCAATTAGATGAATAAAACTCTTCTTGATTATTTTTAAATAAAAATTCAGATATTTATATAAATGCTATAAATATATTTTCATGCAACTTTTAAGAATTGTTGTCTTAAATTATTATGCATGGTTATTACAAATGATTCATTGGATTCCGATACGTTGCTATGTCCAAACAAACGTGATGTTTGTTGTTACTTATGACACTTGAACAAGTAAGCCTAGTAGTACCTTGCTTTAGGAGTAACTTTATTGTGTGGTAGGAAATCTCTGTGAGTCTTGGCAGCAGAAGTTCGACGCCCTTCTTTGCAAAGTTCAGCGCCCCGACTGCCCGTTTCCATAGATGCCACAAGGCCTAGATACCAACTGAAACACAACATGTTTCTTTCATGATATCAAAATTTCCAAGAACTTCTGGAAATTTAGAATTTCACAAGGTAGAGGAGAGATTTCAGCCACTCTGTCAAAAACATCGCAAGAGGTGCTAGTTATTTGAAGACAATTCGCCACTCACTACATATGATAATATTAAACTGAAACCGAAAATTTGATATTTTAATAATATTTTGTTTTATGAATGTAATCCTTAATAATTAACACATTAAGCGATAATTTTCATTTCGAAAATTATCATCATGTACAAAAAGAGCTGAGAACAACTGTGATGTATACGGCTTGAAAACTCTCTTTAGTTACACGTACCATAAATCCTGGGGTCCTTTTTATCTGTGTTTTCATTTCTATGAGATGACGTATGTAAAAAGTGAATTTGCATATGCTGAAAAGGTAAAAAATGCGAATTTAAGTCAGTAGGGTGCGTCTTTCGTTCAATCTGAACACTACAAAGGGGATAGTACGATTTTTTTCTTAAAGTACTCCGATAGATGGCACCACTAGAGGAATCACTCGCTCAATTTTGACATTGATCTGAAGGGGACGGAAAACACCCAAGAGTGGAAATATATATGTTTTCATGACAACACTAATGAAAGATTGTTAACTGCAGTTTCATGCTGCGTATGCGAAAAATGTGTGTGTGGTTACCAGCTTGTTGCACAAGCATCATGTTCAAAAAAGTTACTGGACAACAGAAAGCGTTTCGTGCACTAAGATTTTTAAAGTGTGTTAAAGTTTTTTAGTGAAGACATGTTAAAGACTACGTGCCACTGTTACCTATCACACTGACTGATTTGGAGAGCCGCATCATGACTGCATTGATGATTATCGACGCTATACCAATTTGTGTAATATGTGGAAGGAACTGAGCTATCATCCTGACATCTATTGTATCAATTAAGTATTACATAATGAACATCTATAGTATGGAAGTCAATCTTATATACTTTCGCTTTCTTTACATGTTCAACTCCCGATTGTAACCTATTATGTTCCAAAATAAACGCTTCGGATTCTTTTGAAATAATCTTGTATTATATTTTTTATTTGTAAAAGTATTTCAATTTTTCAGCATAAATATGTTTTACTTACAACAGTTATATTTCTAAAAAATATAATAATTTATTGATTTAGATATCTATCTCTGGATCATACTGATTTCAAATTTAACTAAAATTTTGTGAAAAAGGTCTGTACAATTAATATAATATGCAATAAAAATTTCTGGAAACCAGAGTACATATCTGATGATCTTTTAGTCCTTTTTGAGATTTCGGCTGATGAGAAAAAAAAAAACAGGAAATATTTAATGATTAGATTTGAAATAATGAAATATTTTAATTCAGCAGAGGAAATTTTATTGTGTAACACTTCGTACGGTACTAAATGGAAGTAAAAACATTATTGTATATTTTTTTAAAAAGTGTTAAATCAAGAAGGCTTTGGAGACCTACAAATTAGAGCTTTAAAATGAAGATCCATTACTTGTGCTTGTGTGTGTAACTATATATATATATATATATATATATATATATATATATATATATATATATATATATATATATATATATATATATATATATATATATATATATATATATATATATATTTATATATATATATATATCCATATATTTTATAAAACTCCACAAACATCCTTATTATATTCAAAATAAAGAACATGCAGGAGGATTGGTTTGTTTTTTGTCACTCAATGGTCATTTTTTGCTCACGAGAGCTAATTAGATCGGGAACAACGATTTTTAAAGTGGATTCCGAACCATTATAAATATCCGTGTCCAAGGTGAAATATAAATCAATGAAATGTTGAACCAAAGAGCATACAGGAAGACTATTGTCTGTTGAAATTTCGGATCATGCTTTGTTTATATGAAAGGTGATATCTCATAATAAACGTTTTATCTATCAAATGATGCAGTAGAAATTTATTATTGGGTTTATTTCCATACATAAAATTATTCAGGAAGAATTGAATATAAAAAGTAATATTAGTCGGGACAGCATGAAAAGATTTATACTGTTGATCGTTAAAAAAAGAATAATGTCAGAATTTTTCAAATTAATTTTTAAAGATTACTATCACATTGTATCTAAAATGTTAAATGGTGGTGAAACGTACATGATTTTTCCATCGTTGCAGTACTTCAAAAAATAAAGTAGGCATTTTTAAAATTAATCCGTCGTCAGCAATAAATTCAGGCCTTTGTACTTTGGAAGGAATATTTTATTTTATTTTCTTCAGAAGTGCTGGATTATTGAAATCAATAAATCAGAAGTACAGAAGACAGTCATAAAATTTATATATTAATTAATTACAAAATATTTTTCTGAAGATTTTGCAGAAGTTACTTAAAGAACTCATTCTCCAGCATGACAAGGCACTCTCTGCTTCGGTCAAATTAAGTAATTAAGTTTCTTTTTAAAACGATACAATCCTTAAAATTTATCTATCTATATGCAAATCTTAGCTATTATTAAATCTGAAAAAGCATTACGTAACTCCTTTCATAGATTTTTAATAGATATAGATAAAATTGATAGGATAATAAATTAATAGTTTCATCGAGAGAGAGAGAGAGAGAAAGAGAGAGAGAGAGAGAGAGACTACAAGAAATGAATGGCTTTAGGTATTAAATATTGAAATATGTGTGTGTAATATTAAAATGTACGTATTAAAGACTTGTCTTAATTTTTTTAAAAACTTATGCACCTACCTTAATAAAAAATCTTAATATTATATCAAGGATTATGAAAATTAGAAGATTTGTTCATATTACTATAAACAAATCTTCAAATAGTATATTATTTTTCTAAAAATAGTATATTATTTTTTAAAAACCTTACTTACAATTATTTCGAAACATTTGATTTTGTAAAAATATTTTTACATCCACGATATGTTTCCAACAAGGTAATGAATATTTTTATAAAATATATTCATTACCTTGTTGAAAACATATTGATATGCTTTATAAAATCTAAAACAACGCATCAAAATTAAATAGCAAAAACTCAAGAGGAAGATAAAACGTTTCAAACATGCTATTTATAGTAAGGATAAATATTTAGCTTTTAATTTATCGTTGTTTCCAAATGCTTTTCATATGTAGGGTCGTTTTTTCCGAGATTCTCAAATACACCAAATTATTTGATGAGTCATAGCATATGAATGAGATATAACTATATCTTGAATAATTTGCTGTAATACGCCTTTTTCTAAGTGAATTTTCTGTTAATATTAAAAATTCAAAAATATAAAATGTACTTAGAAATTATTTTTGTCTCAAACTTGAGACAAAAATAACTTGTAATATACTTGTTTGAGATCTAAATAAATCATACTGATCTTCCAAACTAAATCAATAACATTTAAAACACAATAGTATTTTAAAATATACATTTTGTAATTTTAAGTTCTCCTCACACTCATTATGCTTAAATATTTTTATGATTCATGGTAATACTTTTTTCTGCAAAGTTTTGGATATAAAGCTACTTACCCCTACAGTTAGTTTTTAACATTTTATGGCACAAATGTAATTTATTTATAATCATTACAACGAATTATTCATTTATCAACACTTTTATTTAAATACCGTTTGGTTTTTAAAATAAATAATTGAATCATTCGAAATTGCTTAAAAGGAAATAAGTCATTAATTCAGATTTAATGAACTTTTAAATTAAATGAAAACTATTGAAGATCTGTGAAACATTTAATTCTAACTTAATGGAGAAAAGCTGTTTTCCTCTTATTTAAATGCATTGAATTGTTTAAATTTATTTTTTATTTTCATTATTCTTTTCAAAGAAATTTAATTAATTTTAGTTTATTCATTTAAAATAAAAGGATATATAGTTTTAATTAAATGTTACGAAGAAAATTTCTTATGATAAAAATTATTTGCAAACAAAGTGAAAATAAAAGCAAAAATACACTTATATCACTGATTCTCTTTCAGAAAATTAAAAACTCCCAATATTTTCATTCAATTTATATTATCTCATAAATATTTTACATTACGCAAAGAGTTCATCATATTTTTATAATAAAAAATTTATTTTTAAATTTCTTTAACAAAAACTGATTTCAAATGTTACACAAGCATTTTGCGTTGAAAACATAAATAACGCAAACATGCTTACGATATTGATTTTACGGAGAGTTACCAGTGTAAAAATACAGTAAAATAAAATTATATGATGTTTCAGGTTTCTTTTAATAACGATATAATTTCTGTTGATTCTCAAATACCAATGATTGGAAAAGTCAAGATTTGGCGCGTGAAGTCAGGAGATGTTACAAGACTGCAATCGGATATGTCTCACGTTGGTCAATGATTGAAATGTTATTGCGTTAAAGAATTACTTCCCAGATCATTGACACTATATTTTTGAAATTTTATTTATTCATTACATCTAATAACTTAAATTCACTTTCATAACACAACCATGTGAAAAAAACATGTTATATTGTTTGTTTGAATTTCTAGCATTACCTTGAATTAAAAACTTGTAAGCAATTATAAGAGAAAAGCATAAATTTTTCAATATTTGTTTCCAAAATAGAAGTTTATTCAGCATATTTAATGATCAACATTGTTCATTTTTCATTTTGAATTAATAATAGTAAACAACAAATAATTGAATCAAAATTACCAATTGCACTTGAAATACTATTGCATTTGTTATCAATCTATCTTGTCGCATTGTATTTATCTATTCTCTTCTTTCATAGCAGATCCTTCCTTTCACATATGATAGAGAGAATATATTGATTGAAATATTTCTTTGGAAAATCTAGCTTATTTTATTTAAGAGTTTATAAAACTTTAGAAACAAAATAAAAATTACCAATGACATTAAAACTGTTCATCACATTAAAAATATCATTTGTTTAAAAGAGTACTATATTCAAAATCTCAATTATTAATTAACATATTTGTCTTCACCTCTCATTCTTTCCTTATTTAAAAAATTAACAAAAATATTTTAAATATATATTTTTAGGCATTATTTTTAAGTCTAATAAATTTATAAAATTACTGATAGTAAATGCTTCACAAATCAAAAACAAATTTTGATTTCAGTATAAAATTTAATTTGAGTTTTAGATTTAAATATTATCTAAAATTGAGGCATAAAATAACAGAACACGAACTTAATTGTTAAAGTCTTTAAGTTTTTTCTGTAGTTTAAAATATCAATATGAAGTCATCGATTTGGGAGCCGAAGGGCTAGCCTCCTTGCGTTTGATTCAACAGTTCATGACTTAAATCCTATTTTGAGTTTAGATGTTTGTTATGGCTCGAAATCAACTTTAAGCCATCTGTTCCGGTATAATTAGACCACGTGTGCAAAAAATGTCCGTTGAGTAACAAACAAACCAACCAAAATTCGTTCCCGAATTTTATGTAAAAATGAAATAGATTTTTCTTAATGTCCGGTTTCCCTTAGGCTTTTGCGCTATTCAGTTCTAAAATACACGAGGTGATGGCACTTAATATAGTGGGGCCCCCTTGGTATGCTATCTTCACCCCGAAAGTGAAGTGATATAGAAAGACAAATACAAAAAAAGAAAGAAACATCCATGACGGAACCAAGATTCGAACCTGGAACCTTTTCTTTGAAATTAGGAATGTTAACTTCTCCGCCATCGGTCGACAAGTGAGACAGATTACAGCAATATTTAACCATATATTCTCAGCAGTGAAATCTTTTAAATGTTAGCAAGATGGATAACGAAATTTACATTTTCTTTTTAAAGAAGTTAATTTTTAGATTCATAATTAATATTCCATTTATGTATATATCCAATATAGCTCCAGCATAAAAACATTTTTGTGTCAAAAATTGAGTTGGATTTTCTTGCAATAATATATGAATATTTTTACTTGATTTTGTGTTCTTTTTTTATAATTTATATATTTTTTGTAATGATAGTCATATTTTTTTATTTGTGATTAACATAAATCTAACTATTGGTAGAAGAATTTTCATTGTAATCTCTTAAGGGCCATAAAAATTTTACAGTACGATTCAATCATATTATTATTTAATGCTCTCAATTTTATCAACAGTGCTCTAAAATATTTAGCTGAAGACCATGGTTTTATTAAGTAATGGAAAATTAACTTCTTATAATTTTTTTTTATCAAAATGATGCGAATAATTTTAAGTTGATATGTAAAGAAAAGTAAATTAACAAATTTTTCTACCATTTAATCAAAAATTTAAATAATTATCTTCATTGAAAACATTTTACTCATAGTTAATTTTTTTTTCTAAATGGTCAATTATTATATTAAAACTTAATCATCTTGAAATATATAAACATATAAGTTTGAATGAAATGGCAATCAAAATAAATGAAATCAAACATTTACAAAAAAGCAATTTTTACCACAGATTATAAAGATATAATAAAACTAGTAAACATATTTGCACCACTTGAAAATTTTTACTAATATTAGTGAGATTTATTTTCTGTATATAACATTGTTGAATTCCAAACACAGTTTAATTTAGGAGACTTTTTATGAATCACCCTTAATTTACGTCATCCGAATCGGATGTACAATAATGTTGCACACTTTATCACAAGAGAGACATAATAAGAGCCAGACATTGAAATTTCCTAAAACAATCTCGTGTAGTAGACATACCAAAGAAACTCAAATCTCTTCTCTTAATTTAATCTCTGAAGTACTTGGAAATACATCTGAGATTACAGTAAGTGACTTATATACAGTAGAATAGATTCGCTTGAGTGGCAAGATTAACTGTACATAAGCTATTGGTGGCAAGTATTATAAATGAGTTCTTTATTTGGTGGATCATAGGTCAGAAGAATGACCATTAGAAGTTATGGAAATAAATATATGATGCCAAAGACCAAGTTATACAATGGCCTCTCTGTGAGATTGGTCGGAACAAATCTGTATACCTACAGAGGAATCCACCGCCTGTTGGGGAAAATGGAAATGAGACACACAGTGGATACACTTGCCAAATATCGTTGTAATTTTCAGCCCATTAATTCAAATCAGCTAGAATCACCCCATTAATTCAAATCACCCTTGGATATCCAATCCTTAAACAAACAGAAACTACTCAACGTTTGACGCCTTCCTCCAGCACATCACTGGTATGAGGGTCGTGGTGGCCTCGTTAGTTAAGGCACCGTTCTCATTAGCGGAAGGTAGTGATTTTGAATACCGATCAACCGAAGATCCATCATGTTCACCAATAGCATCTGTTAAAACTGGGCATGGGCGCAATGTCCTCCAAGTGAAATGATACATCTGAAGGTAGCAATCCTAATATTGGGGGTCTTCTGTTTGGTCCCTGCTTTAAAATTACGAGGACTCCACTCGACTGCTTCTGTCAAACCCAACTCAGGGCAAGGTACAGGAAAGCATGCTGGTGAAACAACAACATCCCTGGTATGCTGCAAACAGTCTGGGTCTGTCGTTATCTTATAGTGGCAACGGGCCTCTATCGGCCATGGCGAAATTTAAAAGTGGCCACTTTAAAAGCTTAAGGTTCCTTAATGGGGTGAGGATTTTTCCTCCTTGTTTCCTCTCTGCCAGCTCTATTCACCTTCTTACTTGTCTAAGTGCCTTTTAAAGGCAGCTGTGGGTTGAGCAGGATAAAATCTATTCGAAACTAGTGCATCGGGACCTTTTAGACCTAATGTAGGCTTCCTTACACCAGGAGTTTGAGTAACAACTACAGATATGGAAATTGCACATGTTGGATTTAAAAGTCATACTATTTTCAAAATCTACGTACAAGACTTGTGCGAGTAAAGAGGTACAATGAAGAATAATCTAATAAGGAATAAAAATTACTCCAGAAATAAAATTCATGATCCTAACCAGAATTATTCCTTTCGTCTTTCAGCATTTAGCATCATTAACATATTTCACATCTACATGATGTACATCTATGAGTGCCAAAATAACTTGATTAATTCAGCACTTAAAGCCATGAATCTGTACAATAAATTATTTGTTGATAATTGCATGCATTCAAATTGAGTGTAGCTTTGATTGTGTAAAATCATGGCAAATTTGCTTGAGAAATCTGCTGTGAATTCTGATCAGTATTATTATTTCATAATAATATTGACAATTATTCAACAATCATTATTTCATTGCTTTTTATAAATTAAAATAAAAATAAATGAGTAGTAGTATAATAATCATAGTTACATACAAATCTAACTTTTTTAAAACAATATGAACATAAGATATCTTTTATTAGAATTTATTTTAAAGAAATAGATTTAATTTTTAAATAAATTTATTTTATAAACTGATAGTTAAATATGTAAAAAATGTAAGTCATTTTGTTCTTTATTTTATTAGTTTTAATTAGCTATAAAGATCAATTATTGTAATTTTTTTACTAATGCGAAATTTTGCAGTTATTAGAATTTTTTTCTCTTAACAAAACTAAAATTTCTTTATTTAATAAAGTTCCCCAGACAGTAAGTTTAATTGATTTTTATACCTTTTTACGATGTTTTATTTTTATAAAAAATGTGAGAAATAAAGATATTTAAAAAAAAAAACTTATGTAACTATTTGAAGAGCTGAAATATGTAAAGAATATTTTTAACCAAACATTTAATTGAAATTTATCTCAAATATATATTTAATGTAATTAAGTAAAAATTATTATCATGATTTTAAACTTTTATTTTTGATTTTAATTAATTTTTCTTTTGCATCCTGAATTCTAATGTTAATTTTATTGATAATAAATTAAATATAAGAAGTTTTATTTAATTTATTATCAATCTAAGAAATCTAAGAAAGCGTGCATATATATATGTTTGTATTGTCGACAGAAAGCAGTAATAAATGGATGAAATCAAACGAATTATAGGCATTTGATAAAGGTTATACACTTAAATAAATGTTACTAATATTAATGATTTTCGTGAAACAAATATTTAGCTTTTTATTATGATATGCAAATATTTATTCAGAAAGGCAAAAAGTAATATTTTTAAGTACTTATTAAGAAAGTACTTATTTAAATTAAGAATATTAAAAATAATTATTTTAGTCCAAAATCCTTAAGATAGATAAAGTTCTTAAGATAGGTAAAAATTCTTATCCTTAAGGTAGGTAAAGTTCTATACCCATTTTAGTGAAAAGCTTTTGCTCTAGGATTGGTTGGTTAGACAGGCAGGAAGGAACACTTATAAAAAAGTATTTGATTTGTAATATGATAGACAAAAAGAAACTTTCTTTTGTTTTTACATTAATAGAAACAGCACAAATTTATATTATAATTATTTGGGAATTAACTTGCTTGAATGAAATTTCATGAAAACAATTATGTGTGCTTTATTGTAATGGTCCTACAGGAAACTGTTTTTAAAGGATATTTCATATTTAAACTTATTGTCCTCAAAAAAATAATCATCTTTTCGAGAAGAATTCAGGCTTTACAAAACATAAATAAATATTTTTAATTACGATAATATTTTATTTACAAATGATGTTTACTATTAATTTAGTTTAAAATAATTCATCTACCCCAAATTTTTCATACTTAAAGTGATGCGTGGTATATTAAAAAGGTATGCCTTATAAAAATGGATGCATTATATTTAAAAATATTGTATTATTTTTGTAATAATGAATTAAATACTTCCATACAATATTTTATCTTTTTATTATAATATTGCAATTTATTTATTGAAATTTTGTAAGCGATGATTAAAATATTTCACAAAATAATTTTGCCCTTATGAATTATTTAAAAAACTATAGATCCAATTTATTGCAATAAATTTAAATGAGTTTAAGTTAATCATTCCAAGAAAATTGAAATTTCCTAAATTTTGTTTCGACAATAAACAATTATGCATTTCCCATTATGAAAAATTTTGTTTTTTAAAAGTTAAAAGAAAAATTCTATTTGTTTAAAATATTTTTCTAATAGATTACTATCAGAAATCTACAAAAATCCAAAATGTTGATTTAATATTCCATAGTTTTCAAACTAAACACTGTATTAAAATATGCGTACATAACATACTAAACGTGTAGCTAAAGGTAAAATTTTGTCATGAAATTTATAATAAATAGCTATTTTGCTTTGCTAATTTCTTAAAATAATTCTGTAACGTACTTGCAAAGCTGAATCTATATATTCACCAATTTTAAGACGATTCTTTTACTAATTTCGTCAGAGAAAAGTTTAAATATTTTTAATATTTTGTTTAATATAGATATATGAAAGTTTATTTTCATTTTTCACATACTTGAATTTTCTTAAAAAGCGTTTCTAATAAATATATTTTTTTCATAAATGTGATGCTTCCTCACATGTATTTACTAGTACTAGTAAATTCATACATATTTTAATAGCTCCTATTTAAATAAAAAATATTTAAATCCAAAACTCGCATTTTATTTCAAATTTTTATGAAAGTATAAAATTTTAAATGGCTCGCAAATGTTCCATTCTTGACGTGTGTATCTTCATTTTAACTAAAAGGTTAAATTTTTAAATTTAACTGAAAAAATTGATATGATAATTCAGAAATGTTGCTTAACTTCCTACATAAGGTATTACAATGTTATCATAAAGCAAAATTATATATATATAAAATTATATTAATGAAAAATTATTATTATTAAAATTATTATGTGCTCTTATTTAGAAAAATATTTTACTCGTTGTTTTGTACAATATCACATTAATTTTTTTAATGAAAATAAATTAGTCTACATTAATTATAAATCAATTAGAAAACATTCAATTATTATCGATAAATAGTAATATTGAGTTAAGAATTAGTATTATTTGCTATTTACAAATTCCTAATCACAAAGAAATGGAAAGATTTTGATATTTAATAAAATAATTGGAAAAGAGTTTTAAAGGTCATTTAAGGATGGGCTCGCACGCACACAGACAGATTCACCAACACTGAACTCTTATATGTTTTTCAATAATAAATTAATAAATGGGATGCAGTGTTATAAAATTCAATTCATTATGTTGCATTCTATTCCTCAATTATGAGAAATGTATTTTGATGCATTTTAAAGAATGAACATAAGACAAAAAAGGTTTAGTAAAGTTAAGTCATCATCATATACATATATATATATATATATATACATGTATGACAAATGTCATATATATATATATATATATATATATATATATATATATATATATATATATATATATATATATATATATATATATATATATATATATGTATATATATATATATATATATATATATATATATATATATATATGTATGATATTATGACATTTTTTCATGATTTCTAAGTCTACACGAATTTTGGTCACTAAACTAATTTTTAGTATAAGTGAAGTATTATTAGATTATTGAATTCTATAAATGATTTTAGTGAGAAAAAAAGAATGATTTCCATAAAATTTTCATTCAGTTATTATGAAAGTTACTTTTACAGAATATGTATTCTTAGTTGTAATTTTTTCCCTTTTTTTATATCTCTCCTTTTTTATTCTCTGCTTTCTTTTATTTTTTATTTTATTTTATTTCATGATTTATGCTTGATTTGTTATGTAATACATTTGCTGAACCTTCGGGCCCTGTATGGTATTTCTTGGTGCACAAGGAGATAGTTTTGTTTTCACAAATAAATAAATAATATAATTGTAATTTATGTATTTATTTGTATTTATTTATTTGTACAATAGATTTAATTAAAATTCCAAAAATTATAGGCAAGTTATTTACAATTCCTTTTTTCAAATAAATACGTCATTTAAGCAAAATGGTTATGAAAGAAATATATAAAAAAAGTATTTATTCCAAAAGAACCCCAATATTCCTATTAAAACATTTCTATGCTTTTAAAACAATAGTATAATAAAGTATATGAGATTATTAACTTGTATAAATAATTTTATATTATAAACAAAAGTATTTTAAATAAGATTCGCTTCATATGCAATTTATTGGAAAATGCATTATCATAGATAATGATCAAATTATATTAACAAAATAAGGAAAATAATCTTTATTGTTTTTTATCAAACGAGATTTATTGAGTTTTTATGTAAGTTACTTAAAGAGCTGAGTAATAATTATTACTTTAGTTGTATAATTTTACATTAAATACAATTATTTATCATTGTTAACAAAATATGAAATCGATTTTTATAATTCAATCACATAAAAAGTTCAAATAAATCTTAAAAATTTCAAAAAATCAATTTTATAAAAAATAGGTAATCGATTTTCCTAATTCTTATTAATCAAGATAATAGAAATGATGTCAAATTATAAATATGCTGTAAATTAAATAAGATAAATTTAATAATATATTTAACAGATTTGAAAAAAGATTATATGAAAAGCCGTTTACAAGCTAGGAAAAAAGCAAAAATAAAAAAATAATAAGAGTAAAAGCAATTCATAAAATAATTAAACTCGCATAAAATTTAACATTTGTTTCACCATAAATTTATATAAAATTGCTGCCTCCTTTGTATTCATACACATAATTTAGAAAGATAATTGAAATTTGCTAGACATTTTGTCACAAAAATATTTTTATTAAATTTAATTAAAAATTAAAAAGAGGAATAAGTAAAATTTTAGTACTATAATTTTTTGAAAATAAGTAAAATTACGGTTCAAAAATATCTTTGGGGGGGATCTAAAACACCATGTGTTAGTTAAATGAGCAGTTGAAATAAATTAATTTTTCCATTCAAAGATAGAATATTATACATTTCTCAAGCATAATATTCTGTCTTTGGAATGGAAAATTAATTCCGTTCCACTTCCTCCATTAACAATTTCTCTGTTTTTAAATAAATATCGCAGCAAATATTGGCTAAAACAAGATTTTGTAGTATGATCTCTCTTTAAAACTACATATTATTGGAAAATGCAACAAAATAGTTTGATCTTAGATGCTAAAATGTAAAGGAGTATTTGAAATTCAAGTTACTCAAAACTGAAAATATTTAGATGGCAAAAATTTCCATAAAAACCATTAGAACATTTCGTTGAAAAACATTTTTCTCTTTATCATGCCTTTAGATTTTCATTGATTTTTGTTCTGAAAATATTTTCATGGAAATCATCTATTCCACATTTCAGCTTATAATACATGCTGATTCCTGATGTTGCTGAATATGTTAGTTAAATGAAGTGAAATAGTTTCGAGAAAATGCATGGATAAAGAAAATGTTCTTTGGTAAAGCGAAGTTAAAATAAACTTGCCAATAAAAATACTCTTTTTCCGTAAATGTTTTGAGATTTAGAAATTAGTTTAACTTTTGTATAGCTAAACAAGTCCTAAGTTTTCTTTATTTGCATAGGAAAGAATGTATTTTTCTATTTGATTTCAAAATATACACATTGTGTGTTATTTTAACTTTTGAAGGTGTGCTGAGATTTTTCTGAGTTGCCTGATGTATGGCTGCTTGTGGATTATCCTTTTGTTTTGCAAAGTTAGTGATTTTAAGCTCGAAATCTCACGGAAATGATTATCATTACTCTTTTTAAAGCATTTCTTCATAATTTATTACATTGCAGATTATTTTTAAAGCAAATAATTTAAATATTTTTAAATAATTGATTTCATTATTTTAAATAATTTATTATATTGGGTATTATTTTAAGCAAATATAAATGTTTTATAAATTAGTTTTTATTATTTAAATTTTAAATTTCCCGAAGAATATTTTTAATGTCTAACTTGTATATACTAAATTGTATCTTTAAAATTACAATATTGACTTCTGATTCTTATCTGATAATTTTAAATCTGCCTTTGTGTTCCATAAGTTACATCTAAAATTAAAAATTATATATATATATTTAGATGTAACATATATATATATATATATATGCGTGTGTGTGTGTGTGTGGTGTGTATGGAGCTTTTATAGATATAATAATAACAAACGGAACAAACTAAAGAATACGACATTTTTCATGATTTCGAGTCTACACGAATTTTGGTCACTAAGCCACTTTTAGTATAAGTGAAGTTATTATTAGGATTATTGAATTCGATAAATGATTTTAGTGAGAAAAAAGAATGATTCCCTTAAAATTTTCATTTAGTTATTATGAAAGTTATTTTTACTGAATATGTATTCTTAGTTGTAATTTATTTTGCTTTTTTTTATATCTCTCATTTTTTATTCTCTGACTTCTTTTATTTTTTTTATTTTATTTTATTTCATGATTTATCCTTTATATGTTATGTAGTACATTTGCGGAACCTTCGGGCCCTGTACGGTATTTCTTGGTGCACAAGGAGATATTTTTATTTTCACAAATACATAAATAATATAATTGTAATTTATGTATTTATTTGTATTTATTTCTCATTTGTACAATAGATTTAATTAAAATTCCAAAAAATTATAGGCAAGTTATTTACAATACCTTTTTTCAAATAAATACGTCGTTTTAGCAAAATGGTTATGAAAGAAATATAAAAAAAAGTATTTATTCCAAAAGAAACCCAATATTCCTATCAAAACATTTCTATGCTTTTAAAACAATAGTATAAAAAAGTATATAAGATTATTAACTGGTATAAATAATTTTATATTGTAAACAAAAGTATTTTTAAATAAGATTCGCTTCATATGCAATTTATTGGAAAATGCATTATCATAGATAATGATTAAATTATATTAGCAAAATAAGGAAAATAATCTTTATTGTTTTTTTTTTATCAAACGAGATTTATTAAGCTTTTATGGAAGTTAACTAAAGAGCTGAGTATTAGTTATTACTTTAGTTGTAATTTCACATTAAATATTAATTACAATTCTTTGTCTTACAATATTAATTACTATTATATATATATTTATATGCATCATTATACCGATAAAATCAATTAGATAAGTCCCAATGTTCAGCACAATTTTTACCGGACAGCTGCCCCAATATCACCGATAGAGTTACTGGGATGTAACGTGTCTTGACCTCTTTCTAAATTAACTTGTGTTCAGAATCCTTGTGTGTCACTGAAACGATTTTCAACTATATGGAAGACATGCCTTCAGTGAAGAGATTATTATATTTTGTGCTTCTTACATCTTCCTAGAGGGTGCCACTTACGGCCAAAATTCAAGGAATGCATTGCTCCTATTGACGGGCAAGTAGACTATCTTTATAAAGCTGTCTAAATACAGAACACCGTGATTCACCATGTTGCTGTACACAGTTACTGATCAATGATATGTTGTTTAATTTCAGGCTCTTTTCACATTCAAGATGATATACCTATCTTTCACTGCAATTGTTTTTCTGGTGTGGTTCATACCAACTTTTCTAAAAGTTTTTCCTGTAAATTAGAAGGTTTTTCAAGCGCATGAAATGATATTTTTGTTTATTTTTAACTTTTAAGCTACTCTGGTTGCACTACCCCTTCTCCCAATTTTCCGAACACTATCCCTTGCATTGGATATCTAATTTTGTACCAAGTGGAGTAAAACACAACCAGTCAATCAAATTATCGTTCTTTCATGTTATGAATTCACTTCGGTGATAATTATATTTTAAATATATTCATAAAGAAGTTACTTGTACTTGCAGTTATTGTGTTTAATTACCTCTGTTATAACCTTAAGTTGCATGTTGGGATCGCAAGCGTTAAGTGTACACTCAGGTTGCCTGTAACATATTGTTCCTCATATTTGCTGAACTTTTTTCTTTACGTTTAACCTTTCAATTGAAACTCGTTTCAATTGTATTGATCTCATGAAGGAAATGTAATTGCGGAACAAGAAATCCTGTTCCACAATTTCCTTTCAATTGATTGAAAATTTACACACACACACATTGTTGTCTAATTTTTATACAACAATGCATATGTAGAAATTTGTTTGTGTATGTGTAATTTAGAAAAAATGCTATATTATTGATAATATGTCATTTAGAAATCTTAGCGTATAATATCATCTTAAAAATATTCATAATCTACAAATCCCAAATAGTTATTAATTGAAAATAGAGAAGGCACCTATAAAAATTTTAGATTATTTGTAAATGAAAAAAGAGTTTAAGAAACCTTGCTTGTGAAATGTAAGGAAATTTTTTTATGAATATAGTATAAAATCTTGAAGAGTAATTATTCTCTTGATTGACTAAATTCCTATAAACGTTAAAATGGAAAAATTGATTATCAACGAGAAATAATAGCTTTTAAGTAAAAACCATTATTAAATGTTTTGCCTAAATTTTTTATTTACAATTTAGCCATCAAAACATAAAATTATTTTTTAAATTAATAAATAAATTATTTTTATTATGAATACAATTTAAAAGATGGATGTTTCAAATCGTTGAAATAATTTTAAAATTTTAAAAGAGGAAACACTTTATTGATAATATGAATAATAATGTTAAGTTAAGAAGCTCTTAAAGTTAATGTTTGAATATTGATGGATTTCAAGTTTCATAAACTTCAATGAATCATGTATTTTGAAGATGAATTTCTACAATTAAGTAGTTATAAATTCTTCATTTAAATAAATACTGAAACAAACTTGATAACTCAAAAATGTTCTATTGATACCTTTATACTTAGTATACATACTTCAGAAATTTCCTCCTACAAAATGTTTCATTGTGAATTTACACTCTTATCGCATTGCGGAATTTGTCAGGAAATACAAAGGACTTTCTTGAAATTAGTGAGCTTGAGATATGGCATTGAGCATGGGAGCATATTATACATATATTCAAATTTAGAACACCATAAAGAATGTCCACTCAGCGGAACTGCATTCAGGAAATTCAGAATATTCTAAAGAGCAATCCAGAAATTTGGGAAATTAGTTGCCATTTACCCTTACTGGAGACAAAATAGATAAGGTGCACAGTGAAAACAATGGGTTTTCCTTATCTACCTTCCTGCTGCAAATCGAACAAAACCCATGACTCTCATGCGGAAATTGCTGCTACCAACTTATCAGATTACCGCAACGATTCATTTCGTGTCCTTTATTAGCTCTCATAATATGCGCATTAATATTTGTAATTTTGAATGTCTTTTTATTTCATACATACTAATAAAATCGAAAAGCGTAAGATCTAATAATAGAAGAATACATTTATTTTTATCCCCTTATTATATTTCAATTTATGAAATGAAAATTTTATTTCATTAAAGCAATCATTCAAACTATTCAAATTTTGAGACGGCGACAATTGTAGAAAAGTGAAACATTAATCAACGAAAATATTGAATAAAAACATAAAAGATAAAAAAATAGAAGACTTCCTAAGAGAAGTTAAGGAGCAGTAACTTTCGGATAAAAAGATTTCTGGAAAAAGTATGCTTTTTCTTTGTACTAAAACCATGATGAAGTGGCAAAATACTGAGTAATAACTTTTTCCTTTAACAAAACAAAATCTGTTAGTTCCGTAAATGTGCTCTGAAAAAATTACGTATCATTCGGTTCAGTTATTCTTGCTTCACACTTTTGAAAGTTTTAAAAATTATTAATTTACATTGTAATATGCTATTAAATGAGGTAAAATATTATATATTTATATAAACTATACATTTATGTATTTATTTATATAAAATATTTTATATACGAATTATTCTTGATCTCAATCAAAGCATTTTACAAGAAGAATCGTTTAAAAATCTCTCTCTCTCACACACACACATACCCAATCACACAACTAGCCACTCACCCACCCACACACACATTGTCTTACATTTATATAAAAGTAATTAATATTCACTTGTTTATGTTTTTACATTGCTAAACAGATAAACCATATTTTTGAATATTATTTATCTGCAAAGTAAATATGGTTTTAAAAGTCATCATTTAAAAGATTATATATTTTAAAAGTCAATCATAAACTCTGTTGAAAATATCTTACACAAAGTGAAAAGTTTATCTTAGTGAAAAGGTTTTGATGAATATTCCTTTTTTACAAGTTCATATTATATAAATTCAAAACAACATTAATAATAGAAACACGTAAAAATATGAATACAAACTTAGAAATGTATCAGAACTTTACAAAAAGATATGTTTAATGAATCATTCTTTCCTTATTTTGCGAAATAAACTAAATGATGAATATTTTAATTTTAGATGTCTTATTGAATTATATTCGTAAGAAATTTCTTGCATGTTGACTATTGTTTCTCTCACCTACAAATCATATCAGAATATATCTTTCAAGATATTTTAATAATTTTTTATACATCACTATGAGAGCTCTAAATTGCACTAAATATTATATACCATAATCGAATATATTGCTTTCCATGATCTGGGATCAATAATACGTAATGAACTACATATTTTTTTTCCCATTAACGATAGAAAAATAACTGACTGTTCCAGGAGTTCTAAACTTAACATTAGCTTCTTAACTTCTGTTAGATGTGACGGATTAAAATTGCATCAAATGGTTGTTCCTATGTTTTTAGCTTGTTTTCTTGTCATGGACATTGGTTCATTAGTCCCTGCTACAGCTCTTCGTGTCATTACAAACATTGCAAATTATGGTATTACACTCTAGTTGACATTTCTTCCTTAGCTATATTATTCCTATGTGTTCTTAACCTAGCAATGAACCATATGACTCCAACCATGGGATCTCATATATTAATATATCAAAATGTTATATATATATATATATATATATATCTATATATATATATATATATATATATATATATATATATATATATATATATATATATTAGATTCTGTTTGTTTTGTGAAAGAAATACATATTTTCTCTTTCATTAACGATGGAAATATAATTGACTGTTCCAGATGTTCTTAACCTAGCAGTGGCTTATTAGCTTGAATTTGATTTGTGATGGATTAAAATTATAACAAATGATTAAACTGGTGTCAACTTCTTTTCTTGTCATGTACATAATTTCATTAGTCCACTGCTACCGTTCTTCAAGTCAATACAAACATTGCAAATTATGATATTCCACTCTAGTTGATATGTATGCCTTAGCTATATTATTTGCAGATGGTTTTAATCTAGCAGTGTGCTGTGAGCTTCTGTTTGGTTTGTGATAGAGTTAAATCACAAGATGAGATTATACGTATATGTCTCTATCGATTTTAAAAATCGATACTGACATTTAAAGAATGATCATATTTAGAAATTCAAAAATGTCCTTAATACTTTGAATACAACGTGAAAACTACTTTTTGAAATTGTCTTTATAATATTTTATTTAAATGCACAATATTTGGGGAAAAGTTGGGAAAAATTTCATATTTTGAATACAAGAAAGATGTATATTTTTAAAGTAAATTTGTATATTTATTCTAAAAATATATCACAGAAATGTTTGTTGCCTATTTTTTTCATTTTCATTAACTCTAAAGTAAAGTAGCAACCAATAAAATATTTTTATGGTTTAAAAATAATCACGCAATTTACAATAGAATTCGAGCACAGTACTTCTTCTGAATTCCTATTGCTTATTTCTTATTGGTTATTCTAATTTATTAACATAACAAAAAGAATATTGGCTAGTAAACATGAGATGATATCCGAATTATTTATTAACTTTGTTTGGTAACATCGCCTACTTCCCTTTAAAATACGAAATAAAATTTCTACATGCATTTGAATAAAATAGGAAAAGTATTTTTCACATTCTAAAAAGTTTTATTTAAAAAAAAATGTTATTGATACAAACATGGTAATTTGTTTGCAACTGTTACGTGAATATATATCGAATTTTATTCATAAGACAACAATGGTTAATGTCAATAAGTTTATTTTTTTAAAGAAAAAATTTCATATTATATTTCAAATTGTAACTTAAAGTTTATTTTAGCTGTAAAAAGTTTAAAAAAATTGTTACAGAAAATATTTATATTCTTTATGATAATTTTGAATTTATAGTTTAAATTCAGTGTATTGTCTAGATTTTTGATTGCATTTGAATGTAAAATAAAAAGTTTTTGAAGTTAGCATATATTTTATATATTAAAAATTTAAACATAAAACGATTCTCTGCGAATTTCGTATTTTAAATTTGAATTTTAACAGAAATGAAATTACAGTAGAAAATATATAGGTAGGGTGTTTTTCTGCTCCATTGTTTCGTTGAAATTATTCTTTTCCATGTATTTATGTGAATAACACTTTTATATCATTACTAATATAAATAGTAAACATTTTATATAAAGTCTCCGATTATGATTGTTAGTTTATTAAAATAAAAACAGCTTTCCAGATATTTTTGATAGAAGAATTTTTAACTTTTGATATAAAAGTCCTTATAATATCAGAATATAAAGGGTGAAAGACTTGATAAATAAAATTATAATCTTTAAGGGACTTGATAATATTATATCTATTTCAGTATCGCAAAATGGTAATCATTCGATCGTGATCAAATTACAGCACTCAGTAAAAGGTATTTTGTGCTTTTTTAACTGTACATAATACAAATTAGGATAATCCACAAATCAGCTTATGAGATTTTTAGCAAAGAACATATTCCAAAATGTTTTAATATACATAATGGGGAAACAATTTAATCTACTTTTTAATAATAGTGCATTGTAATCTAAATCGTTTATACATCTGCCTATTTGATATAATTTTGAAATTATTGAATACCTCGAATCAATTTAAAATCCGTTTTATGATATAGTTCTACTGTGTTTATTTTAATTTGGTAAGATATAATATATACAAAATAGACAAGTAATAAACATGAACACTTCAATAACAAATATTAGATTTTCAATGAAAATCTTCAATATTGTAAGAAACTTTGGTGAGGTTACAAAAAAGATCAAAACAAAAATGTAATTTAAATTGCAAGCAAACACAGTTTCTTATCCTTACGGAAATACATTTTCAAACGCATCTTCGAAATGTCATACCAAAATACTAAAAATGACGGATAAATGTAAGTTGAAATAAACGCTTCTCTGTTTTAAATTGAAAACGGGAAAAGAGAGAAATATAGATGATTTTTCATAACACTCATCAGAATATTCTAAGAAAGGCTTGGCATATACCTTTTCATAAGTATTTTTGTTGTTTTGAAATTTGAATTCTTTAGCAGAAATTGTGATTTTTTTGTTTTACAAAACACGCGCTCTTAATACAAATTTTCCGAAATTTACTTTAAAATAAGTACGTTTTATGGCAGAATAAATTTGAAAAATTGATTTTCATAAGGAAAACGAATATTAAAATAAATAATGCTATAGAGAATTTGTAATTTGAAGAATATTTTTTAGTTAAAAATTACAAATAATTTAAATATTTTTGCTGAAAAATTAATGAAATTTCTGAAAAGAAAACAGTATTTTCGTCAAATATTTTAGAATTTAACTCTGAAAAGTAACTTTTCATAAAAAATTTCCCTTTTTTTAAATATTTAAAATATTTAATATTTAATCTTTTCATCCTTACTCAAATATTCTACTAACTGGGTTAAATTTATTTATTAAACTAACAATGTTTCAGTGAGTTTATTTTTCAAAATATATTGTGAAAGTTTATTGCTTAAAATAAATAGTAAATATCTGTCTACATAAATTTTTTCTACAGAATAGAATGCTCAAACAAAAGTGTATATCTCCTTATTGCAATACCTGCACACATGTAACTAACTGTTCAAAATAATGCTTCTAAATTTGAAACATATTCATGATTATACTGTCTTAATTAAATTAATATTATATAATCGAAATCAAATAAAAAATAGAATAATAAATGCTTCAAATATAATAATAATTAAGACATTCTCTATATCTTTTAATGTTATGAATACTAAAATATTATACATTTTTTAATTTAATATTTTTCCACATCTTTGTAAAGGGATGAATAATTTCGCAGCTGTTATCTATTCAGTGTCTACTTATATATTTTATAAGTGTGCACATTTTATTTGAAATTTAGAAAACATGATTCATATAAACACTTTCATTGACAGTTGAATACTTTATGAATATCACTTCAAGACAAACTGTAATAATATATAATATACGAATTAATGTTGAAAAATATAAAGATTAGGAATAATGTTGAATATATGATTTCTCTAAAGATCTGTTTCACAAAAATTCCATTAATTTTAAGTAACGTCCAAACGATGATTAATCATCTCCCTCGAAATTGCTTTTTTTTTTAAAGGAAATACATTTCCTTTTAAAAAAGTATATACTTATATAATATATATAAATAAGCAATAGAAAATGTATTTATATTTTTTATGTTTATTAATAATTAGATAAAATTTTCATAAAATAATTTATATTTCATTTTATTAATTTAATTTACTTCCTTCGAAAACGTCATTATATGAAAATTAAATTTACACAATTGAATTTTTTTATTTTTTCTCATAATCATTTCCAATAATCTATATTTTGAGCTAAAGTTAAATATTATTTTCATGACTGAAATAATTTAATAAATAAATTTCAAGAAAAATGAATTTGAAATGCAAGGATAACATAATCAATAAAATTAGAAATTTATATTATAAAGCATATATTTTAAACATAACACATTATAAAAATTTTTATGCGTATAATCATATTTTTCTTCTCATTCAGTAAAAACTAAAACTTTGCAGTGTTGTTTGAAACAATGATTATTGTAGTGATGTTGCTCCAAAGATGATTTAAACATTATTTGCCTAAATAAATGCGATCGAATAAATAAACAGCCATTTTTATTAGGAGTTATTTTTCTTTTCTTAATATACATAAAAATGTCCTTTTTCTGCTACAGAGAAGTTTGGATATTAACCCTTATAAATGAAGTAAATGATACTGAATAGCATCGTGTTCTGTGTTATATCATATTTAATACTCACACATTTCTCTTTTTTTATGTTAATCAGTGGAGAGAAATATGATTTCGGTTGCGCAGGTAATGATTCATAGTAAGCATTATGATACAATTTCTGTGTTTTATTACAGCTATTTCTGATTAGCCTGGAGACAAAGTAATAAGCTTTTTAAAATTGCTTTTGTTATTGTTTTAAACATTGATCAGTTTGACACGATATAGTTTTTTACCTGAAAAGTAAAATGTTATTTCAAAATTAAAAAATCAAATATTTTGTTATTCTTTATTTTAATAAATCTCTTCAAAATGATGTGTAAACAATGTCAACAATATGAGATATTATATTCATTGGTAACAATTTTGTGGATTTTTTTAAAAATCAATCTAATGATTTCTCATAATATTTTATTTGTATTATTTTATGCCAATTATATTCCTTTTTATAAAAATGCATAAATAGTTATCAAATATGGTTGAATTAATTAAAATGAAAATAATGCAGTTTTTGCTGCGTACATATTTATTTATCTGTGTTATTTCTATCCTATTTTCTGAATTAATGAATCTATGAATATAAGAAATGATAAAGAATATTCACTGTTAATACCACTTCCCAATTTTAATTTTCTAGCATATAGATAACATTTAATACCAATTTTATAGATTTTACTTCAAGTGTGGTTATAGGTGGCTATGAAAAAATTGGAAACCTAGATTTATGAAGAATCATTTATAAGTATGTTGTCAGATCGTCTTTTGTGAACAATACAGTTTAAATGTTTCTAGGATTTCATCTATATAAATGCTGAATAGTGTTGTTGTTGTTTTCTAAGCCGGCTAGGTTGGCAATATGAGGTGCGCATATCCACTTTTTCAACTAATTCATATTTGGCGTAGGAACCGACTTCCTGAGTACACACATGCCATAGATACCCGTTTATAAAGTAGGAATGTAGGCAACCATTCACAACTCATTCATGAGACAGAAGTAAAGTACATCTATACCAGAACAGGGAATCAAGCCCAGGACTTCCCTATCCACCATGCTTGATGGTGGATAGGGAAGTCCTGGGCTTGATTCCCTGTTCGGAGGACACTACGATACAGGGTGAGCGGCTGTTAAATAGTGCCTTAAGAAATATTGAATCATTCTGTATAGAGGTAACGTGAATGTTTTGGGAATGATTTGGTAGAGAATAGATTCCGTGTCGAACGCTTTAAAATAAACAATAATTATATTAAGGTCAGTTGGTAATATAAGGTAACCATAAAGATGTTTAACTTCATCTCATTTTCATCACACCGTGAGTCCGTTGCTTGGAGAGACGCGTAATCAAATTGAAACCCCATGAAAAAAATCATCTAGCGTTAAGTTTTCATAGTTTATATCAGGAAAAAAGTTTATAGGATGGACCTGGTCACTTAAAATTTCTCTATATAGTTATCCACACAGTGGACTTTCCTTTCAGAATTATGATTGGTCTAACAGAGATCATGACTCAGCTGCTCATATCATGACTGCACCATTTCCATTGCTTGGCAGTTGGAAAGAAACAATCACGATCATCTGCTTGCGACAGTGTCCTCTAAACGTACACCAATCCTGTTGTAGAGGATTCATCAGACTATATTATTTCATTCCACTCATGGATCGACTATATTTGTGAGTATGACTATATTTATGAAGGTGCCTTCAAACAGCATTCATTGGTACTAGAGAATCTAGGTCTTCAAACTTCTATCATTGATACTAGAGAATCTAGGTGCTGATTGAACTCTACAATCTCTTTTGTTGCATTTTTTCTCTTTTTAGACAATACAATCAGCTTTAATATTCGTCTCTTTCTTTCGCTGAACTTTCCTTTACCATCCATTACTTTGTTTTATTGCGATGGTGTATGTAGTCATGATTTTTGACCTTGCATTTCAAGAAACATTTTAAAGGTGGAATATTTTGGTTGCACTTAATGCAGTTAAATGGGCTTATTTCTTTGAAAATTCGGAGTTTTAACATTTTATGCGTTTTAAATAAAGATTGAAGACAAAAGGCTCATAGAACTGCAGCAAATCAACCACAAACCACCAAAATATATTTTTTATTTATAAAAAACGAGTGTAATTATTATTATAGTTTAATACTTATGAAATGCATCCAAAAACCTCAATAAATCTACAAGTGTTTTTATTAATTTGGTAGCTACAATTAATTTTATGAATAAAACTGACAGACGAAAAGTATTTGAAACTTTATGTATACATAAACTTTTTATGAAATCTTTTTATAAAAGAAGTGTTAAATTATTTATTTCCATAAGCGAATTTTCGATGAAATTTCCTCTCAAAATTTTGCTTATTTGTTAAAAATCTTAAAATTAATTGCTAAAAATAAGCTAATCTTAAAATAAAAAAGAAAATTAAGTATTTTTTAAAAAATAATGTTTTTAAAACATAAAGTTAGTTATATAAATAAGCAAATGTTTTTGAAAAATGTTAAAAATTTTTTTTAATGCAAATAAATGTGCTTATGGGAGTTTAAATGACATCACCTTATATGAATATATGAAGATTATTAGGTTAAAATAATATTTATTTCGTCCTATACAGAAAGTCTGAACAATGACTGAATATTAAGAGCATATATTCACTTAAAAACTCCGTCATGAATTATAACTCCCCAGCTGTCTGATAACAATTAAATGTCATTGTAATATTGAATGAACTTGGAAAATTTACAACGTCTGATATTATTAAAAATAGTTTATGCCGAAAGGTTCGTAAAAATTCGCAAAAAATTTTGAAATGTAATTAAACGGGGTAAAAAAATTGATGCCTGATAATATTTTGAGTTTTGGTTTTGATTAACGATTTCAAGATTCCGGTATTTTATCAGATCACAACTGCGAATGTTCTTGCTGAATGAGGAGTGATATTGGGCCTTAATACGTCTAACGCTAATAACTGTTAATTATAGAAACATAAATCTGAAAATAACTATGGGAGTGGCACGTGTCTATATTAAATGGTATGAAATGTAAAAGAAATGACATATGTTTGAAACTAAATGTAACACACATTTCAAATTAAATTCCATGTACAACCTGAGTAAAAATTTTAAGCCAAGTAAAATTTTTTGAGAAAATGAAAAATGAAATAAAAGGGATTAAAATTATATTAATTATTAAAGTTAACTGATAAGAAAAAATTCTATAATCATAATTTGTAAATACATAATTACAAGTAACATGTGGTTATTTACAAAGTTATTATTTCTGCCTGAGTAAAAACTTTATGGACACTAGTCATTTTTTAAAAATGAATATAATATAATCGTGTAATTACCATTGCAACTACTAGCTTGTGACAGAGCTGTAATTTTCATATTTGTCATACGTTTTTTCAAAGTATTGGTGATCTTTGTGAAGATGACGAAAGGTGGTAAGACGTTAAATGATCATAAAAGAGGACATATCGAAGCTTTGTCTTCAACAGGAATGAGTAGTCGTGCTATTGCGATAAAGATAGGAAGATTAAAGACTGTAGTCAACCATTGTTTAAATTGAAAGACAATTGTGGTAAAAAGAATACTGGGGAAAGACTTAAAGATTTGTCCTCGCATGATCAAAGAAGCACCTATTGGAAAGTAATTTGCAAATTTACACCTATTGGAAAGTAGTCAACCAGGAAACTGATTCCTACATCAGGTTTAAAAGTTTGTCAAAAAACGAATTATAACACAATTAAAAGGTCTGTAATGTACACTTATGCAACAAAATTGACTAAGCCTCAGTTACTGCAGAGACACAAAATAAAACGTTTGAACTTTGCCCAGAAAGTCATGACATGGGACAACCAAGGGTTAGAAATTAATTTTTCTGACGAAAAAAAAATGGAATTTGGATGGACCAGGTGGCTGGAATTTCTACTGGCATGATATAAGAAATGAAAAAGAAATATTCTCCAAGCGCCAATTAGGTGGAGGGGTTGTCATGACTTTGGGCTGTTTTGCTTAAAATGGTGTGGGCTCAATTGCATTCATTCAAACAGAATGAATTCACAAGGATACCACAATGTTCTATTAAATTATCTTTTGCCAAATGCTGAATGTCTTGCTGGAGAAAATTGGAATAATCAACATGACATTGCGTCGATATTTTCGAGTAACAGCACAAAAAATTGGTTCCAAGTCAACAATATTGAAACTGTAAAATGGCCAGCTAGATCACCTGACGTCAATCCAATGGAGAACATTTGGCGTGACTTAGCAAGAAGAGATTAAGCAAATGGGAGACATTTTACATCAACAATAGAGCTGAAATCTACTATCGAAGGTGAATGGTATAAAACCGACCTCACCCTTTGTCAAAAATTTGTTTCATCCATGAAAACACGAATATTTGAAGTAATACGAAGAAATGGCTCCAATACAACTTTGTAAGATTTTATAATTTTTTTCTTGAATGTTATTTTCTATGTTGGCCTTAAAGTTTATATTCAAGCTCAAATATTCATCTGTGAGTTCTGTAATATTTTTTAATAATAAAATATTTGCAAATTAATTTTTCTACTTTTATTTAAGTTCAATAAATATCAACCAAATGTTATTTCATTTCCTCAGTTTAAATGTTTCCATTTTCTTAAAAATGTCTACTGGCCTTAAAGTTTTTACTCAAACTGTAATATGTTTTTCATTAAAAGATAATACTGAACTTTGGTGCTTCATTTGGTGCTAGCCATTTTTCCATTGCGTGTTTATATCAAAGAATAAAGTTGTCTGTGTACTATCTATCTAAAAACCATAAAATTTCATATAATTAATCTCTTTTATTATCGCTCTTGTGTTTTCAGTGTAAATTCATAGTAATATAAATTGAATAGTTAACTTTTCGAAATATGTGTAAGCTGTTGTAAAAAATTGTATGTATGTTGTAAAAAAGTGTATGTAAAAATTGCTCAAAATTTAAAAAATGTCAAGTTGAAACTTTTTTTTTTCATAAATTAAAGTTTCTCTATTTCTTTCACTCCCTGTAAAAGAAAAGAAATTTGCCCATATGATACAAAAGCTCTAAATTCAAGATAGATATGAAAATACTTTTAACTCTATTAACAGATTTATTGAGATAACATTTAAATTGCTGATTAATAAACAATGAAATTTTAAACAAAATAATTTTTTAAACTAGGTAATATTTTATTAACAAGATCTGAATATTAAGATCAAAGCTATTTTATTGGGAAATATTATTTTTTCCCAAAGACATTGTTAATTTATATATTTCATATTCATTCATCGCATCATTGATTTTTGTTGAGAATATAAGGATAAGAATTGAGAAAAGATAAATTTTTTTATAAAAATTTGTTGTTCTTTATTTATAATGGAAGCAATATTTATAAACATATTTTCAAATATTTAAACACATATAAAAATGTTTTCAATAAAAAAACATATCATATATATTTTTGAAGAATTTTTTAACTGTATTAAGTACACTAAATTGTTTTAATAGCATTAAAATAAGTTAAGTAAACTCAGATTTTAGTTAACTAGCAGAGATAAGTTAAAAATGAATCGATAACGTTACATTCTTAAATATTATATAGGATACCTTTTTCAAGCAAAATTTAAGCTTAGATTGTTATTTTATTTTAATTAGTTTCCACTTTACAACAATAAATATTTTCCCCTTGCTTTGATTTTAAATGAATATTTCAAATAAATTTGTTTACAAGTGTATAATAATTTATATTAATCTATAAGTTTCTTAAAAGTTAATAAAGCATAGTTATCTACTTAAATATTTAATATCGTTGAGCAAATTTTGTATGCAGATTATTTGAATGTACGTATTATTTCTTTAGTCATAAAATAAAAAATGAAATAAATCATTGAGTGTTTTCATTAAAATTTTATATTTTGCCAAAAATAGTTTATTTAAGATGAAAAGTATTTCATTTTTATGTAAGCAATAAGTGCAATTCATTTTCTTTCATTAAAACAGATTATTCATTCTTGTTGTAAAAAATATGCATAAAATAATAGATAAATGTTTTTAAAAAAGATTTATTTGTTTAATTAATGGAACAAATAATAGTAAAGAAAGTAATATAAGTTATTTTTAAGTAAACTTGAGATAAGTTAAGAGAATTTTATATTTTGTATTCAGGGTTTATTGAATTTTAATACATTTTTTATTTCAACATTAATTTTTATTTAATTGTTAAATTTATATAAAGATGGCATTTCAAACACAGCACTTTTAATTTAATTGTTAATTAAAACATTTTTTTAATATTCATAAAACTAACTACTAAAAACTAAACTTTTCACGAGAAAAAAAGAATGTATAAGTAAATAGCTTGATAAGTAAAACAGTATCTGGAGTCATTATTCTATATTAATGAAACGGCGCTTTAATTTTTTAAATCAATGCTTATTTGATTCTGGTGTTTAATATTACTTATAAATATTTTATATTGTGGTTTTTTGTTTAAAAAAAAATTAAAAAATTTTACTAAATAGCGATTTGTAATGCTTGTTCAGATGTTTCTCAACCAATACTTACTTTACATATTTTAAAAAAGATATTTTCAACTAACAAATTGGATTAACTGACAACTCATTCAGCAAGAATAAGGCTGATTTATTTATGGATTCTAAAACTTACTTCAGATAAGATTTTTTCTCGATCCATAGATAATCAATGCTGCATAGTAGAATTCCTAAGAAAATTATAATATTCCTATTACTTCCAGATAGAAAACCTGACATTAAAATCCTCGGATCCCGTGCTGTTTTTGGCGCGATTTCCAATTTTCCCACCAAGCAATCAAATAAAATCAAACTACTAATCAAATATTTCAAGGATTACTAGAACACAAAATAGATTTCACGCATGCACACAATCATTCTACTTTCTAAAACGCAGGAAAACATTCTGAAAACTGCTGTAAAAGCGGTAAACCAGTATGGAGCATTTCATCGCCTCCCTGACATCTAGAATTAGACTGATTTGACATTCTTTTATAAGACTTTAGGTTGTTACATACAGCATTTTTAATGACGTTATTTTTTACATTTTATTATTGATGAATTGATCACATACATTACCTGATATATACTTAAATATTTCCTCTATTTGATTTAAAATTTAAGATAATCTGAAAACAGTACTTTTTCATAAACTCGCATTCTATGATATAAAAATAATGCAAATATTTAATATTTTAGTTACTTTTTATGAGCTTAAAAAATATCGCTTATTGACAAAATTTATTTAAAAACCAATGTTTATTTCTGGCGCAAATTGCCTAGGAGTATTGATCATCGATTGAGTAGGTATAAAGTAATAGCACCTTTTTACAATAATACAAAATTAAATATTGTTATACTTGGCTGTTTTTTGCCATTAGTGACTTGTGACCGTATATTCCTTTTTATAGACAAAATTATCATTAAGCTATTATTTACAACAGCTATCTAAAGGTTTTTAGTATTTAGTTTTATTTATTACTCTTCACTCAATTTTTAAGCAAAAAAGATTCATACATTTTATCCCGTCAAACTTTTTCACTATAAAAAATGTCGTCGGATTTAGCAAATTTTAATTTTTTTTTCAAAATCAGAAGGAAAAACTGAGTAATATACTAATATAATAATTATAGTAACTATATATAAAATCTTCATTGTAATTTATATGGTGCTAAATCAAATCATTAAATGACACATATTTTTTGCGAATGTGGTTGACGAGATAATACGAAAGTACCCAAAAGTTTTTATTGAAATACATTTAATTTAAAATAACATTTTGAGCAATTAAAATCATCTTATTTGTGTTATTTATCTATATAAAAACATACTGTTTCTCTAAGTTCGAAAGCAGGGGTATAATGGAAAAGTATCCTGAAAGTTATTTGATAAAGTAACAATTACGTTTAGATTTAGAAAGCTAAATATAAACCTTGCCTTAGAATTCTGAGAATAATTATCAATTATTTTTATTCTTGTAATAGTATTTTTGTAATTTATAAACAAAGTTAAGTGAAAAATAACCAAAATATTGAAATAAAATTTTTATCTTTATTCATAAAACATTTATTTTGAATTGTTTGAAAATGGATCAATTTCATTATACTTTATTCTACAAGAAAATTCAGTATCCGTTTCTGTTTTTGTCTTAGAAAATAAATTAAATATATTATCAAGTTAATCTACATCCTTTTATCAAGTGTCTGATTCGTATCCCAAACTTTCTTAAAATATATAATTTATTTAATATTCAAAATAATCTTCAAAATTTTTAATATTTTTTTACATAATTATTTAAAAACATAAGTCACTTCAGTTACATTTGAAAATCAAATGTCATTCACAGTTCATAACAATGGATTGGTAAAATATTCTCACTAATCATACATAGAAATAATAGTTAAATAATATCAAACTCAATTTTTTTAGTAAAAATACTTATGATGTTAATTACAAAAAATTTGAATGCTACAATTTTTTATTTTTTTTTTATTTTTTATTTTTATTTATTTATTTATTTTTTTTTTTTTGATAATTTTTTTAAAACTTATTCAAAGACGGCAATAATGTGTAAAGTCGTTATCAAAAACAAAAAAATTGAAACAAAAATATTATAAATTCTTTGAATTTGATTTAGTTTCAAAAACTGTTTTCCTTGATATTTTACTAACAATAATTGAATGCATTACTATCATATATATATTTACTTCCATACGGTATATTTTTAGTGTCATAGATAATAAGAGATAAATGATGTATAAATAGTGATGGAAAATATAATAATTGTAAAATATCATATTAAATAAGAATTAAATAACAATATTTTTCTGAAGGAGTTTTCATTTTTATCTTTTGTACTAGTATAAGAAGTTGAATCACCAAATTAAAAAACAAATTCATAGTTTAAGTAACACAATTTAGTTTGGATTTTAGAATTTCACAATGTTGCACTTGTATAAATATAAGTTTCAATGCATTATTTATATGGTATAATTAAATATTTATAAAATGATGGCTTATAGAGATTTCTATACTTTTTTCTGTCGTTACATATAATTTTCTTTTATTTATTTCATTCAACAGAATAAATTGTTTAATACTTACATAATTTATATTTACATGTAAAAATAATTAATATAAATTATCCAATATTTTTATTACTGCAGTTCCAAGTTATTATTCCGATATATTACACATCTTATAAATTATGTAATATAACAAAAAATTCAATATTTAATATTACTCTTATAAAACGGCAAATCTTAGATACGCATTAATATTCATTTTATTGTTTTGACCAGCATTTTAATTTCAAATACAAATGCAACGAAATTCTTTTTATGATAATGTGATTTTTATAAATGTTAATAATTTTTAGTAATTTTTTTATAATTTTTCACAATAGGATTTCATATAAACATCAACATAGGTGGAATTAAACAAAAAGTATTTTTCAAGAAACATTCGATATTAGAAAATTTATCTCATTTTTATTTTTATTAATTTTAAAAAATAAAAGCAAGCTTTCTCATAAATACTAGCTGAACAGTATTTATTTGTAAATAAAAATGATTGAGAAATATAACGTTTAACAAAAACTTAAATATAGTTGTTAAAAACTACAGTTGATTTATAATATGTTAAAAATATTTATTTTAGTTAAAACATTTGAACTCTGTAAATATGTAAAAGTATTAACCTGTTTCTATTTTATAATATATATGTTAATTGTATATGGAAAATAAGATGTTTGATTGAAAAATTAAGGTAAAAAGGAGCGAATAACCTTTTTGAAAATCACTTGCTACAGTAGAGTTTTTATTAAATGTCCATTAAATGATAAAAATTCATGAAAAGAGAAGAACAAAATATACCTGATTTATTAATCCATAAAAAAACATAAGAGAAAAACATAAAATTAAAAAAAATATGTGAGTTTGAGAAATTGCCTTATCTTTTCTCAATTAATATTTCTCACCATTCCTTTGATCAAAATAAAGAGGGAAATGAATAAAATTCAAATGCAATAAAATTTCTTGAGTTAATTTAGTTACTTAATTATATCCTCCAGGCAAAAGAAATTTGTAAAAACTTTCCAATTTAATTTTTCTTGGAAGTTAACGGATGCAGATTTTTGATACTTTTTTTAAAAAAAATACATTGAATTAAAATCTTTACACTTCACAGATTTAAATAGAAAAGCAATTTATTTTTGATGAAATAAATATAACGATTGTGGAGTTAACAGTTATATTCTTACCTCGAAATCATCTCCAATAAAATTATAAGTTATAAGATGACTCATTTAAAATTAACTAGGGATATTTCTTCAATGAAATCAACATTTCATTCAAAATTTTTTACCTTTGTTTTGATTTCAAGTACTTAATACTTTTATATATGCGTAAACATCAAGTCTTTATGGTTACTTATAACACATATTTAAATGAAATTTAGTAATATTAAATTCGAGATAAAAATTAGTTTTTTTCTATAATACTGCTTTTTTTAAATTTTTATATTTCTGTTTAAAAATCCTTCTTTTTAGTGAACTTTGCTTTATTTGAATTTGTTTTATGTATACGAAAAGTATTTCATTTCATTCTATAATAATAAGAAGAGGACTTGTTGATATATCATTATCATTATTTTTTCATTGTTTGTTGACAACAAACAAGTCTCACTATCCAACAAATCATAAATAAAATTTAAAATACTACTACTTTATTTTGATACACACTGATTTTTCTTTGTTTTAAATATGATTTTTCATTTCATGCCGTATTTTTATCTCAATAATTTCATTAATAGTTATTTTTCGATAGTTCTTATCGTTAATGATATGGTGATCTACTCGAATCTATAACATTATGGAGTGTATCACTCTTATATAGTATCTCTTATTATTGAAACTTGTACAGTCAAACAATATCTTCTTTATTTGGTACTGTATAAGGAAGTTTCACAGCTGCTCAGAAGAATGAACTCTCATCACTCATGCCTCATCACATACTATTGGGTGATGAATTAAGTTATACAGAAATGCCGAAATTATTCATAGGTAAAGTAAGATTACATGCTAACAATCTTAAATTAAGATCTAAAAATGGAAAATTAAAAATATACTCAGTTTCAATATTGTAAGCAATAATTAAAAAAATTGTTTCTTGTAAAAATTGAAATAAGAGCATGTACAGGTTTCTAAAACTAAAAATAATCAATGAAAGTTGGTTCATTATGACCATCATTGTAGCACCACGTCTTTCAGCATGAAATATTAGCAGTAACTGGCGATCAACTAAAAAAAGGTTAACATTCTTCGGTTTCTCATATGCATGATTTTTTGGGTGGAATACTTGGATGTTTTTCGGTTTTTTTGTCTTGCAATATATCAGTATGGTTCAAGATTTGTGAAAAGTTATCCAATGAGATAAAAAGATGGTGGATGATAAAAGGCAGGAAGTAGCTTTCAGTTTGTTAAGTTGTCTGCTACGTGATTTTAAGTAAATTAGAATCTGATGGTGACTCAAAAATTAGAAAGAAAATTAAAGAATCTAATGTTATTATTTGACATACAACTTCCAATTTAAAAATACAAAACTATGTCATACAGAATAATTTAAATTTTTAGTATGAATAGGAATGTAAAGTCTAATGTATGTGCTTTATGCTGTTTACAATGTAATGAATAAAATGTATGGACAATGTAATGTATACTCACTAGTCACGTAAATAAAATATAAACCTATGTAAAAGTTAGAAAGGAAAACCCAACTTTTTTTTTGCATTTTATCACTATAGACTGTCTCACACATGTTTAATAATATAAAACTTAATTTCGTTTATTTTTTGTTAGTTGGTCAAAATTACACATAAAAAGTTACGTTCAAGAAGTCATGGTGAAAATGTGTTACAAGTATTCATTTTTTCATTAAAATATTATTATAAAAATAAATCATTGCAGAGTATCATATGTTTAAAAAATGAAAAAATGGCTAATTATAGTAGCATACAGGTGATCATTAAAAATCTATATATAATTCCTGCATTTGTCAATATTTTTCATTTATATGGCTAAATATTCCTTAAACTACTATATGCACTCATACCAATCCATGTGTCGCTTAAGGTTAATTATCTCCGCATAAGAGTATTTTTGTCGGCAAATTTATAATTTATTCGTATGCTCGAGGAAAGAAATCCTCTCATCTTAAAGCTGAAACACTGAGAATAATTCTTTACACTGAAACAAATACATTGACAAAAATATTTCGCGTTAAACTTTCAGTGCAGTCTACATTACTATGATTCCAAATCCAAATTTTTCTCAAAATGTGAGAAATAAAACATATTTTTTATGCCTATGAAAGACTAAATCATCAGTTAGAAATCAATATTAGATTTAATTTACCACGAAACGACCAATATTGCGCTGTTTGATAGCACTATCTGTCACTGATCCATTTCTAAAACTTCCATGATACAAGATTCTTAAAAAGGTTCTTTCAGAGATAACTCACAGTTCCGCTAGTACATGTCATCTCTAACTGTTATTTGTGCATTTTCCTTTCTTCAAATTATTTGAATGTATATTAGTTCATCAGTTAAAAGTTTTGATGATTCAAACCGACCACAACGCTACAGATTATCTAAGTTTACTCCATGTATCTGTTTGACATGTTAATGTATCCAATATACGTAGTCAAATTTTCAGAATTTCACACTAATTTATCATTTACTACCTCAATACTTATTGCTTAAATTTAAAAAATTATTAAACACTATTCAAACTAAAAATAGAACAGTAGGGTACAAATGTATAATTTTTCAATTTTTATATTTTTCAAATCTGTTGGCGGATGTTTTCTAAGAGATCTTGGATATCAACTTTATGGTGTTCATGAGTTGAGGATAAAAAAAATGTGTTTCACCAGTTAGGTTTCCTCCTATCTATTTGATTTAGAATTCATGTTTTGCATATGTGAATTTAGTGAAATAAGTATTTATACGATTGTATTCCAACATTAAAAATTATATTCCAAAATTTACTTCCAAAAATTATTGAAATGTATAAAATAACTCTAATAGTTAAACTACGCATTGGCTAATCAGTAAGAGTGATAAATATACAAGTTTTCATTTATAAATATCGATATTTTACTAATGACTGCTGTAGATATATCGAAATACCTTAATTCATGATTTTCCATGAGGTTACGAAGAAGCGTGATTATCACAGAAAAAAGACATATCTCTTTTGCCATCGTCTTCATTTATTATCAAAATATTTTCATCATAAATTAACTCCATCTAAATTAGTAATTTTAATCTAAATCTATTTAGTAATCTTGGAATTTAGCAGTTTTCGAGTTTAAATTCAACAGCATTTGTATGGTTTAGAGATCATTTTAAACTGTAACTTTAAACGGTAATTAGTATTCACTCATAAAAATAATCATTCTTTGACAAATACATAATAAAATTTATTAAATCATTAAAACACTTGTTAATGCTTTGTTTTCATACTAAAGAAACTTTGAATGTCTTACTTAATTAATGAAATAAAGTTTTAAGATGATTTATAAATCCTGCTTTTCATTACACATGTTATTTCATTGTGAGTGAAAGGAACGGGGCACATGTTTGTCTGAAAGGTAATTATTGAATTTATATATACTTATCCAATTTTTCATTATTTCTGATCTCAGAAACGATAAAAAAAGAATAAATTAACGATCACTATAAAAAGAAGTAGACTTAAAGGAATTATTCATAGGAGATTCACTTTTTTAATTTTATCACATCTCTCTCAAAAGCAGATCTTAGGAATTTACATAACAAAAGATTTTGAATATTTAACCATCATACAACCCTGAATATGAAGTAACTCAAAATTTTTATTGAATTTACAGTAAGAATCTTTCTCAATGTCTTCTTTTCATTGTGAAATATAGAATTTCAGCATATATTTGGGTGAAATTAAAAGAATTCTGTGTGAAAACTTTAAAGTTTCCTTATTCTCAGTGGAAACAATGACTTACGGTTATGTGTTTGAAAATCATTATGCAAATGTATGTTGAACGCACGTGTGCTGTATTATGTCAATAATGGTACAAGAGAAGGAAATACTGCATTAAAACTTAAAATTGTAGCTTAAATTATATTAAGAAGATTATGTAATTCACTTTGTTAAGATAAAATAACATTCTCTTTCTATCCCTTTTTAATTCGTCAGTTATGATATGTCTGAGTTTGTAGAATTATAGAAAAAATATCTTTGAGAGTAATTCGTTTTATTCATAAGTATTTTTATCTAATTATATTTTAAAATCATATTAAAATATAATTAAAAATACTATTAAGAATATAATTAAAACCTTAAATAAATATTTTACTAAATGTTAACAAAAGCAATATAATATATATTTAAATAATATTATTTATATAAATATTATTTAATATATATTATAATATATTTAAATAAATACTATTTATTAATAAAAATAATATTTTTGAAACTAAAACAGTTGCTGACTTAAAGCAATTAAAATGAACATTAAAATTGTATTAACAGAAATTCTACAAATTTAATTTTTAAAAAAATATTGGTATTTTAAAATTATATACTGAACCTAAAATATAAATGCACTTTTTCGGTAAACAATTACGAGAAATTTATAATGCTTTTTAACCACTATATAAAATATAGGAATCAATTATTATATTTGGCCGCCAGATTTTATATTTTAAAATGCAATTTAAGTTTCAAATTCAGGTTTTGAAATGTAAGAATTTAATTTGAAATTTAAACATTGTCAGTTATCAGATGTTTATATATATATATATATATATATATATATATATATATATATATATATATATATATATATATATATATATATATATATATATATATATATATATATATATATATATATAAAGTTTTTAAAATTAAATAATTATTGAGCCCAATGAATTTTAGTTGTTTTATACTGGGACATTTTTTGTTAAAATTGCATTGTCACATTTTCCAAGATAAAGTAAATTTAAGGAGTAACAGAATAGGTTTACTTAAAACTTCACCATCATATTTAAGTTGCTAATTAATATCTACTAATAAAGATAAGTAAATTAAGTAATAAACAGAAGTGAGATTCGATACTAACTGCTTTTATGAGTACAATAATAACAGAAAGTTTGAAAAAAACTGTTATATATTTGGGAATGTTAAACAAATGAACTAAAATCAAAATTGTGCTATGATACTCTCAAAATGAGTTTTGAGTGTTTGTGAAAATTGATATGCCTGACTCCATTTAAATGGTCCTTGAAAAATATAATTATATATACTATTTGCTTTCCTTATAGTTTTATACTCAGAAAGGGATCAAATAAGCTAATTTTACTTTTTGAACATATGCAATATAAAAGAAGGAAAAAAAAACAAGAGAATCTTATAATTTGATGGCATTGAGCAGATATTAATCATAATCCAAATAAGCGATTTCTGATGGTAAAAATTACTGTTATATGGAAATGTATCATATAGAATAGGATTGGAATGACTTAAAAATGGCAGATAACAAGTGCAAATATATTACTCCTAAATCAATGCTAGATAAGAGTTCTTTAATAAATGTTGGTTTGCCAGAAATTATTTTTTTGCTTATGAAACATTAATGATTGATTATTGATGGTGAATGATTACAATGTTATCTATTTAGTACTAAAGGTGAAAAGATGTTGCTACAACGAAATCTAGGTATATTTTATGTTTATTAAATTCGCATTATCACATGAAGATTAATAATATATGGTCTTGCTTATAAACTTGAATAACTTTATTAAAATTTGCCATGAAGACGGATTATTTTGTTTCCTTATAACACAACATATCTTCAGAGAAAGAGTCTTAGAGATAACAAAGTACATTTTCAACTTCAATCTGTGAATCAAAATTGTCCTACATGATTACACAAGCCATAAATCAAAATTTTCTGCATAGCAAACTCTAGAGCAAATTATAAAACACACAGTTCCAATGGTACCTAAATACTATGAATGCTAAAGCTACACAGGTTAAAATATAAAACGTACTTTTTCACATAGTTACAAACCTCGTAATACTGTAAGTTAACTTAGATACACATTCATGTGTATTGTACGACATTTTTTCTAGGACATTCAGATACCATCGTGAATATATTTTTATACTGTAGCTTCAACATAATGATCACTATGCAAATAATCTAATTTATAAAAAAACACCGTTTCGTATTATGAGCAGATTTCTTCAACAACTGATTTCAGTTCAAGTTGTAGAGACACATAAATTATGTAGCTTAAATTTCGCTCAATCTAATGTGGTGTTCTCGGAGATTTATTGCTTCACAATTATATTTATCATAAAACCTGAAAAAAATTAATAAGTGAAGAATATGAACTATAATTTTTACATATACTTATCATATCATTGTAACAGCCAACATATATTAACCATATCGTCCTGGTGACTGTTATTATTTCTTTTGCAAGACATTCACTTTTTTTGATACAACAATCTGAATCGCCTATGAGTACATATTATATTTAAAACTGACTTCAGTGTTAAGCATATTATCTTAAAAATATGCAGATGTTTATGGAAAATTTATAAAAATAATAAAGTTAGTTTGTATCAGCATTTTGATTCTACATGTGAATTTGACAGCTTTTCCTTGGACACAAACTTTATTATAAAAATAAAGAGCAGCAAATAGCTTCATTATATAAGGAGAAAAGTAAAGTGACAAAATAAAATCAAATTATTCAATTATATGTAAATATATAATTAATCATTATAAGTATTCTATAATGCTAACTTAATCAAATTTTGTTTCTAACAAAGTAACTAAATACACACACACACACACACGCACACGCACACGCACCCACACTCACACACACGCACACACACACACACACACGCACACGCACACATACACACACACACACGCACACGCACACATACACACACACACGCACACGCACACATACACACACACACACACGCACACATACACACACACGCACACATACACACACACACACACACGCGCGCGCGCGCACACACACACACACACACATATATATATATATATATATATATATATATATATATATATATATATATATATATATATATATATATATATATATATATATATATATATATACAGTGGTGGCCACAATTGTGGACACTTTTATGGAAATTTTTATGTTTTTGAACTTTGTATGCTTATAAAAAATGTTACGTTTCGCAATATGCAAATTATATATATCATTCTAAAGAGTATTTATTACTAAATTCAATATAAAACACAAAATTCTATTATTTGCAGTACAAAAACAGTTATATGTACATTAATATAAATAAAAAGCACAGTTATGAAGTGGTTTGTAATGTCTAGCTTTCCTGGCCAATCACTGTTCTTGTTCTGAGAACTAATCAAATGTTAGTAACTGCCAGTAGAAGCTAACATCAAGTTTACACTTGAAACAATTAATTATTTTGCTTTGTTCTGTAGAAGTGGGACCTGTTTCTTATACACTGCAATTACAAGCAGGAATTTTTGTAAAAAATTTTAATATTTAATCAAGAACCAATGACATCAAATAAAAGCGTAGATTGAACACATAGAAAGAGGTGTAATATTATTGTGTTACGAGAAAGTGGTTTTTCCTATGCTCAAATTGCAAAACAGATGGGTGGTTCAATGACTACATCTGGAGTCCGAAAGTTTTGTTTACGATATCAGGAGTCAAATTCAATAAAAAACAAAGAAGAAAAATGCCGAAAAAATGCTCCACATCTATTGATGGCAGAAGAATAAAAAGACTATGCCTCCAAGATAGAAAAATGTCATCAGCGGCCATCAGAAGTGATCTGAATGATGCTGGTGTTTCCGTCAGTTCAAGAACAATCAGGAGAATATTAACGGATGTTGGATTGAGAGGTAGAATTCCACGAAAAAAGCCTTATCTTAATTTTCAGCAAAAAAAAGACTACATAGGGCACAGGAACATATTAATTGAACAGATGATCAAAGGTCACAAGTTATACGGAATGATGAAACTAAGCTATCGTTACTCGGTAGTGATGGGTGAAAATACATAAGACGTAGAATAGGAGAAGAGCTACATCCTGACTGCATTCAAGCAACTATGAAGAACCCAGTTAGTGTTATGATTCGGTCATGTATGTCAGCAGATGGTATTGGTCGCCTACATGTTATCGATGGGACACTGAATACCAGAAAATACATTGACACTATTCTAGAACCAAAACTTCTACTTCCATCAGATATCACTTTCCCAACAATGCTTCGTTTATTTTTCAGCAGGATTCTGCTCTTTGCCACACGGTCAAAATATAGAAAGAATGGTTTAGTACAAAGAGCATTAAATTGTTGTCATGGCCAGGAAACAGTCCTGAATTCAATCTTATCGAACATTTGTGGCACCGTTTGAAAACTCTTGTTCGAATGAGGCACCCGTCAAATAAAAGGAAACTAATTGGGGTTATAATTGTTTCCTGGCATCATGTTATAACGAAAGGAAAGCTTAAAACACTTGCTCAATGAAACGTCGATGTGAAACTGCAATCAAAAATAAAGGGTACTCTACTAAGTACTGATAACTCACTGCAATCACCAGTATCAAATGTATATCAATAACTATTATCGTTTAAGTTTTTTGTATTGCAAATAATTGAATTTTGTGTTTTGTGTTGAATTCAGTAATAAATTCTATTTAAAATGATATATACAAGTTTGCATTTTATGAAACGTAACGCTTTCTATAAGCATACAAAGTTCAAAAACATAAAAATTTCCAAAAGTGTCCTAAAATCTGGCCATCACACACACACACACACAATCATATAAATATTTTATGAGTGATTTTAATTGCATGTTTATTACTATCACTCAAAAATAGAAAAAAGAATATTCTCATTCGAAATCTCTAGTTTCTTAAATTTTGTTTTCGCAAGTTTTCTAAAATAAAATAATTTACTTAACTATTAAAATTTCATATAAATATTATGGCCTGTACATTGACTCATTCACGCAAAGAATCAAAGCTTACTTTTTTCATGCAAAACTGTTTGGCATAAGCATTTCCAGTTTAATTCTTATTCAATTAAAAACAATCAATATCAAATTAGAGCCTAAATGCTTTCATTTAAGTCGATTAATTTGTTCAATAGTTCATAATGCAAGTATATGTGTTTCAATAAAAAATAAATCACAGTTTCTCTTTTTTTACCCTTTACAAAAGTTAACAGCATTTGAATGATGTTTCATACAGCTTCTTAAGGACTTAAGTGTTACATTTCCTTAAAATCTGAAGTAATGTTTCATATGAAACTTTCATGATTTCGCTTTATTTTCCTACATGTTTAAATTTTTTCTAATGAGTGCTTTGTTCACCTAATTCTTTGCATTAAAGCGAACAATTAATGCGTGTGCAGATTTTTACGTCAATTATATTTTTTTTAAAAAATACCTGTATATTTTTTAATAGAATTTCAAGGGCCAGTACCAACAAATGATGCTTAGCTAAATTTTAAGGATTTCAAAATCAACCTCTACATGTTTGAAAATATTTGTTTAATACTTGCTTCATTGACTTTCCAATGAGATAAAAGTCAAAGCGCAACTTTGGCAGCTTTTTATTTAATACAATAAAATTGCAACCAGATATATTAGAGTAACAATTTCCAAATTATTCTATAAATTTTTAAAATATTTAAATGCATTTCTTATAAATTAACTGAAACAATTCTCTCATAATGGTAAGGTGCGAGTGTATAAAAAGCTAATATTTTATTGATTGATCTTAATGCGAAAACATTCAAACTAAAATATCTCAATAAGCTAAAATCTTGTTAATTCTGCATAAGATTTGTGAGCAATTACAAATCTTGGATTTTTTATTTGAATCTTCATAAATATTTTCCCAAGAAAACATAGATTTTTCTCTCTTTCAGATGCTCTTTTATATGGTAAATATTTTTCTATCACTGAATTTTTCAATTTTAGTTAACGGTTATAGAAGGAAACAAAAATGTGTGGTCCAAAAAGCTTTAAAATGAGAATATATGAAACTTAGAATAAAAGCATCTACATGAAACTGAAAATGCGTAGGTAGATATTGCTTATTTCCATAAAGTCCATCCGAACTCTTTGACCGGAGACTGGAAACGTTGCTGCACTTCGTTTTATATATTTTTTTTATTTTAGAAATAAGGTAAATGAAATATATAAAATGAAATGATTTATTTTGCTGTGAATTGTGTTATGAACTTTTTATGTATTTTAGAATTTAAAAAAATTTCTTGTAAGAGTTTTTATTGTGATCTAATATTTATAATTGTGATCATAAAATTTATTTATAAAGAAACAATTTATAAGGACTGAGGCTAAATACTGAGTTATATATTCCATCAACCTAATTTCATTTTTAATGAAACTATTTTCGTAACTTCCAAATGACAAAAACTATTCAATGAAAACTAATAAATCATATATGTTGTAATTTATTTTCCTTACTGATGCCAAGCAGCCGAAAGTGTAAAGCTGTTGTCTTCGTTTCAATAGTTCTTGTATTCAAATCCGCAATTAGGCGTGGGGGTTTGTAGTGGTTCGGAAGCCACTTTAAACAGTAGGTGCCTTTCCAACTGATCTTTGTGAGCAAAAAGTGACCTTGGAACTACAAACCAATCTTCGTTATATGCAAATTTAGAATTTCAGCATTTAAAATAAAGTTGTTAAAGTATTGCTTATATTTTTGAATTTAAATTTTTCTTAAATTAATAACAACGTGCCAAAATGTCATATCTCTAATTTTTTCATTAAATTTTTAACGTGTAAATATAAGTAACTTAATTCAAATGAAAATAACTCTTTATTTAGCTTATGGTAAACAAAAAGGTGGAAATTTAATTTTCATTCAAAAATATTTCCATTTACATGAGGACATCTGTACTTAAATTTGTTCATGCTTAATTTTGTTAACTATCAAAATTTAAAAATAGTATTATTATTTCATTTATAATATATGTATTCTTTTTTCTTCTGCATATGATCATTTCTGCCCTTTGTAGGAAAATCTACGAAAAGCAATTTCAAAATAGAAAATTATGTTTAATTTACAATTACCGAGTAAAATCTATTTTTATTTCAATTTGAAAAACAGAAGTAGCACAATTCTCATTGTTAGACAGGCCAGAAAATTCACAGTTGGTTTCATTAATGAAACGCATTATAACATTCTCATTTATAAAAGTAGAATAACACATTACGGTACAAATTGGTTTTCCAATAAGATTATAGACCTTCATAATCTAAAAGAACTAATGTTTTTGGTAAAAGTTAATATTTAATTTTGCATCATTACTATGATACTAAATTCCCGACAGGAAGATTATTTGCTGAAACATTTCCCCTAAAATGTAGCAATAGTTTTTTCGATTTTCTGATTTGAAATTTGTTGTCTCCCCAATTTCTATTCTACTTGATGACCTCATTTAACTTTTTGTCTTTCTTCAACTTCAAATTTACTAGGATTTTTCTTAAGAAATCTTCTAGTTTTTCTAATTTAGTTTTCAATCATGATGATAAATGAAATGCCTTCCACATAATCTTACAAATAACTTTCGTTTTAAGAAAAAAGTAATTTTTCCTCCCCTAAAACAAGTTAGAAATCATTCTTTGGTAATTTATTTTTAATTTCTATTTTAAAGCTTTAGAGAAAACATTATACAAATTTCCCAAAGAAGAATTGAAAAATATACGCTATGAAAAAAAAAAACACACACACACACACAAACACACACACACACACACACACAAACACACACACACACACACAAACATACACACAAACACACACACACAAACACACACACACAAACACACACACAAACACACACACAAACACACACACAAACACACACACACACAAACACACACACACACACAAACACACACACACACACAAACACACACACACACACACACACAAACACACACACACACTTTATTAATAAGTTAAATATCTAAAAATAAAAAATATGGAAACCTTAAAAGAATTTTAATTCCTATCGTGAAACTATATTTCTTTATATTAAACTAAAGAAAATTTATTAGTGCAAATAAATACAATCACGAATAAGTTATAAAAAAGATTATATTGAAATATTGCAACATGTAAGGTAAATGTCAAGAAGTACAGTATATATGCATATAATTTAGAATCTGTAATACGCTTATATTTCTGTAATTTCTACTTCGAACTTCTTTAACCAATATATTTAACATATTTTTTGTTTTACTTTTATTGCACACTTTTCATTGAATCGTAGTAAATTGCGACTATACTAACCTTTTACTTATCTCCAAATTTATTTCAAGAGTCCACAGGGAACTTTAACTAAATGATGATACTGATTTTATAAATGTATCATAATTTTATTCACTAAAGACATAAATCTTAACTATTATGTTATACATTTGCTTAATTTTATATGTATATCTTTATTTTAGTAGTAATTTTAAGGATTTAATGAGTAAATGTTGCAAGAAAATTTCTCTTAATTTGAATTGAAGAGGAAACATATGCATGCAAGATGTGTGAAACTTAGTTATCCTTTGCAAAATGTGTATTTTAAAAGAAGAAGATGTATTAATGTTGCGGAAAACCTTATTTTGATTTCAATTTATGTGTTTTCTTTGTATTCGAGAATAGTGTTATGTCTGAAAATATTAATTTATTTTAAAAATGTACGAATTCATTATTTTATTTTTACCAAACAATATTAGTTAACTACTTTATTTTGAATAACTGCGATTATCGTACTATATATTATAACTCATAAAAATATAGCAACGCTTTTCAAAATTTATAAAAATTTTAGTTTCATATCTTTAAATATTTATCTAACTTCAATTATAACGTATAGATATTTGTACGTGTAGATTTTGTAAAATGTATAGATATTTGCACGTGAAAGTAGATTAAAAGAAACGCTCATTGGCTTACTTCAACACAAATACTCAATTATAAAGGCACATTGAATTGAAGACAAGTTATAGCTAAAATATAAAGAAAATTTATAACGTGTTCAGGAATGAGCCTCAAAACTCAAGTCCAAAGTTAGGGTTATGAAAGCTCTTGTTTGTCAATATAAGATTCTTTCAAGAGAATTTGTGAATCTTATTGGAAAATAATTTTATAAATTTTCAGTTAGTTCTTCAGGTATTACTAAGCAAATTTATGGTATTACTTCAGGTTAATCTTCTAGTGACAATTAATGTTTCTCAATACTATGTTCACTACTTTTGCATATTATTAAATGTTTGGGGTTAAATAAATTAATTTAAGTTTTATATTACTTAAATTTAATTGAATGTATGCAATTTTATACATTTAAAATTTTTATTATCTCGCACTAACTATACATATATAAGTATCAAGTTTGCTTAACTATGTATAGATAAGAATAATCTTAATTTAAATTAAGGCGATTTTAAACAATTACTTTAATTCAGTGGTTTTCAGAATTTCTTCTTTTTTTAGTTTTTCCATTGTTTTCTGTATTTTAATGTTCCTTCAAATAATAATTTGCATATCATTATAATTGCATAAAAGGTATTAAGTTTCCAGATTCGTGTTGTTTCTAATACTTAATTTTGCGTCTGGAGAATGGGAAAATTATTAATTTAAATATTAAAGGAAATGTATTTTTTCTTCCACACACACACACACACAAATATATTTAATTTAAATCTTGTACAGAGAGAGAGAAAAATGTTATTTTATTTTTAATATTGGATTAAAAGATTATACCACAATTTATGAAACTATAAAATAATAATTTTTAAAGAAAACAAACATTCATAATTAATTACATCTGAGAATGTCTTATGAAACAGCTTACAAAAATACGTGTTATAATCATCGCAAAATAACTTTCCTCGTGTAATTTCTTATCGACTTGCTGCCACTTTTGTTTTTCGCAGTTACATTTATGCATAAAATTCTACTTCAATTGGGTATGTAAACAAAACAGAATATAAATTATCATTTCTTCCTTTATTACGTATTATTCGACAAAGTTTTAATTTATTATGAAAAGCTAAAATAACTAATTGTATTTTATGAAATATATAATCCTATTCTGATAAAATGAAAAACTATCGAATTTAACATTTTTTAATTATATGGTGACAAATTGTTTAATTATGCAAATATAAAGTAGAGTTTCAGTAAAAAATATACAAGTTAAATTTGATAAATTCAAGTTAAATGTTGGAAATGCAGAATTCCCTGGAAATTTTAGAATGCCTTCATCAAATTCGTAGAATATATTCTACAAGATTGCACGTAATGTTAAATATTTTCCATTGCCACCTATAACAAACTAAAAACTTGATTTAAATTTTAAATATTTTAGTCTATTTGCAGATGAGGATATTATGGAATGTTTAAATGTTGGCATTGAGACTTGATTTTTTTAATCTTATAAGATACTCTTTTTAAAGACAATAGTAAAGTAAAAACAATAATTATTTTACTGAATTGCCTGAAAATACTCCTTGAAACTCATTGTGATTAAATATCAGTCTCACATTTAATGCTAATTATAAATGAAAATGTCAAAAAATGTATAAGTACTGCCATAAAAATTATCTTAAAAATGATAGGTATATCATAAAGGTTTGTGACTTTTTACTTATTTTTAATTGTAAGTATTTGTGTGTGAGATTATATTTATAAAACTTATTATATTCTTTTGGCAAACACATTACTTAAATGAAAAATTAAATAATAAAAGGTGCAGTTATAATGATACCTTATTTCATTTGTCTTATTCTTTTTAATATTAACGTTAAATGTTTCTTTTATTTATTTTTTGGGAATTTTACTGTCCACATATGAATATGAGGCCATTTTATGCATTTATTGAATATCATAAGAGGAAGTCGATACCTGAACTGGATTTCCTCTGAGTACATCATAACTAGAATGTTTGAAAAAATAAAAAAAGGAAATTCGATTTTCAAAATACAATCTCTAAATTCCTTCTTTCTTAAATGAGTTACCTAACAATTACGATCAATTTAATTTTATTCCAGAATATTTTGTTACCCATTGTTACTCTTTTCTGTTATAATGATTATTCATTTTTCCGAATTTTTATCATAAAAGAAGCAGTTATTTAAATGTGATATTCAGAGTCATCTCTTTATTTTTAAGCAAATAAATTAAGAATATAAGTCTTTTTTGTAGCCAGTTATCTTGTTAAACTCATTTGTAGCCAGTTATCTTGTTAATTGAATGGTTTCCTTATATTTTTATATAATTTTTAGGAAATTATTAATAAAATGTCTTATTATTTGCTAAAATCAAAGTTATTAGTTTTAACAAATAAAATTTATTTTAGCCAATATTTTATAAGTGTAATATACGTTTTCAAAATTTAAAACATTAAAAATTAAAAAAGTTCGAAAATTTCGATATATATTTTCTTAATCAAATCTCGCCAGGTATTGTCAACGTATTTTCTACAGGTTTGCTTGAAAGGGAAAACAATTTTAAGGAAACCAGAAATAAATCGACCTCACTTATTATTTCTAGTGTGAAAGACACTCGATTTTCTTTACAGAGAGCGGAAATGTTGAAGAGAGAACTAAATTCAAAGAATATGTTATTACAAACAAAATGCTCTCAATTCTGTAGAATGTATTTTCCCATTGGATGAACATTTATCATCCTCGAGTGATTCCAATGGCAGATGTAAATTGTGTTCCATCTGAAATTTTTATCAGCATTGCTATACAATTGAAGAAACATCTTTCGATTTCGTATTAGAATCAGTTTGCATGAATCGATTAGAGAAGAATTATAATATTTTACGATTTACATAATATTTCAGAGCTCTCATACGAGGTGTAAAGTATTATATTTATTAAAATTGAAGCATGTAACTTTCATCAATACTTTTTATACCTAAACAAAATTTCAAAAAAAAAAAATGACACAATTAGTAAAAAATTATCATGGCTTGTATATGTTGCACTATTGTTTTTGTAAGTCAATCTCACTCACTATTTTATATAGAAGTTTGTCATTTTGTTCTCTTACTTTCGTAATGCATAATTTTCAGTAAAGTGCTTTTTTGAGATATTTTCGTTTTCTTAATTATCTGTGAAAGGTAGAACGAGTATGGATACTTAGAAATAATTTTCAAATTTTAGCCCCTTAAATTATATGACATTTTATAGCATTATCTCGTTTAAAATTTAAAATATAACATAATTTTAGAATGCAAATATGAATTGAAGTGAATGTAAAAGTTTGAGAATTATAGACAACGAGTAATTCTAATTTGACAAAAAGTATATGTATTGGTGACTAAAATACAAAAATTGGTTAAATACATTTATTTCAACACGGATAAAACACTGATTCAATATAAGTTACTGTTTTAAAATAAAAATCCTGTTTTAATGAATGAAAATTGCATTTTGAAAGACTCTTTTTTGTACTACGTATGACGAATTAGTAAAACACTTTAAATCCTCTTATCTTTTTAGATTAACCAGAGAATTTTACAATAAGAAAAACTAAGAAAGTAGATTATCTGTTGGGTTCTTCTTTGATCTGGTGTTATGGGTAGTACTTAAAGTCTACATTGTAAAAAAAAAAAAAAAAAGCTCAATGCTAAGATACATTGCTGGGGATCAGCTCTTAAAACTTTATGTTGCTTATAGTGTCACCTCCATTTGTAAATTACTTATTAATACCTTTATTTTTTGCTCCCTCGTGTCCTGCAGTTTGTCTCACAGTGGCGAGAGGATGTGTTTGGCCAAAATTAATAAAGTACGTTGGATGATTGTCTTTCAGTAGGAGCACCCAAAGCATGAAGGTCATTATTTTTTCCAGTGAAGTAGCGGAAATAGCCTTCAATTTCTTGGTATTTTAATTACAAAAGCTGTATTTTTTTTCTCGTCTGTGTGATATGCTCAGAGTTGATGGAGTCAAGGACTTCGTTTAGTTTTGCTGCCAAGTGAGGACTGGCATCAAAAACAGCATTTGTTTTTTCAATATTTTGTAAAACTTTTTCAATGGGCGAGAATAACATTTAGCAGAAAACGAGAATAGAAAATTACACGTAAAAAGTTTTGTTTTTTAAATTTTCACCAATACGATAAGCTGATAGGTTGTTGATCATTTCTAAAATTGGTGGTAATGTAAGTGGTTTTGAAATTTAAACAAGGTAAAATCCAGATAAAACTGAATGAGATTTCCAGGTCATTGTAATTTTTTTGTCTCTTAAAACCAAAATTAAAAGAAGGACAACATTGAAAAAATTAAATCTTGTATCGAGCTTGGATCACATTTGAATCTATCACTGATTCTGACATATTATCACCTGACTCATTATCATTCATTCTGACACACACACACATATGCTGAATGAATAAATATGACTGAAGGATATATACATACGATAAATCTAAATAATTTCTACAAAACGTATATTGCGCATTTCACAGACCTTTGTTAAACATAAGTTGTTTTAAGTTTTTGTGTTATATAATGAGTATAAGATATTTTTACAAGCTTTTAATAAGATTTGTAAATATATTATTAATAAAATTAATGCACATTAAAGTAAATATCTAATGGGATGATAAAAATTTACAAGAAATATTTTATGCACTTTATGTCTAATAGCAATGGAAAAGGAATTATTTTTTTGTCTTTTATCACAATTAAAATTACTATTAAGATATTTTCTCCCGTTTTAAACTTGTTCATTCTTTATATTATTTTAATACATTTTCAACATTTGAAATTTCATCTTCATTACACATGACAAATAAACATTTGATTTGATAATTTGTAATATGTGTTTCCCATACGAACAATACTAAACTCTTCCATAATTTGAAATGTTTGTTTAAGTATTACCTTACACTAATTTAAATCCAGTGATATATTTTTACAATATTGTATACACTACTTTATTCTGTAATAAGAAAATAATGACACATTTTTTTGCCTTAAATATTGCAGAATTATTCAGTATTTACATACATTGTATACTTTTTCTGATTATGAACTACAAATTATCGCTTCGCATTTCATGTTGATTTATATATTTGTACTTAACTTGTTTCAAATGCCCCTACCATGCATATATTATCCATGCAATGCAAAGTCTGGGTGCGTATTATATTTGCAATGTATTAGCCCTATATTTGCTTTCCGGACATTCATCATACAACTTTTCAAATAATAAATTGTTAATTTGTGAAATCAGTGAAAAATAGATTAGTAAATTAGTTGCAAAAATATGACAAAGGGAAATTTCACTGTTTTAAAAATTTTATAGTTGTAATTCACAAAGTGAGATTAAAATATTCATGTTTTGTAAAACTTTCAATAATTATTGAAATTTAATTTAAATATATTATAATATGGATTCGAAATTATATATTTCTTAACAAAGTAAAAAATATTAAGTATTTCCGTTAGCATCAAAAGTATTTTGATTAAAAACTGTTTGTATCTACTGTTGAAATACATGTATTATTTTCTTTTCCTCGATATTTATTAAACTATGGGTCTGATTTTTAAAATATTAATTATTTATTTTTAAAAGAGAAAGTTTTTTTATACAGTTTTAAGAAAATTTCCATACCATAGTTCTTATTTCTTCAAACTTCGTTAGTCAAAAGAATACACCTTCTCTCTAAAAACATATTATGAGAGCATTTGAAATTTTTGTGGTTTGCTTTTGAATTCTTTTTATAGTCACTCTTTAGAAATTTTTCATCAAATTTGTATTTTTTATATCCTGTGGTACATAGATTGATATATGCTGCTTTTCCAAGCAAAAATACCTAGTAAATTGCGAGAAATGTGCTTCAAGTCTGAAAATAAAAAAAAATTACTTTGAACATAAAAAATAATATGTTCCTTCATTATAACTATAATTTCGCTGGCAACATGTTGTAAAAAATTCGGTTTTTCAAGATCTAATTCCTGAAAATAATTTATAACGAAACTATCTAATTAAACCAGTTTTTCATAACACCTGTGTAAAAAAACAACAGAATTAAAAATAATTTGAACATAATATCTAAATATAATAAATTATGAAACGATAAATTATTGATGATAAATTAATAAACGAAAACGCATTTTATTATTGTTGTGGCATAAAACCTTATAAGAAATTTTTTATAAGGTTTTGTAAGGTATTTTTTATAAGGTATCTTCAGCTACTTTATACAATATTTTATGGTGTTCTATATTATTTTTGTTGATATTTATAAAGAAGAAAAACAAATAAGCTCAGAAAAATATAAAAGTCAAATTTAATCTTCAAAATATATTTTGTTGTATAAATCTGATACAAAATTATTCATGTATACATGTTCCAATTTGGGATTTCACACTTGCAGTAATCTGAAATCCACAAACAGCTTATCAGAAAGAAATGATTTCCAACCAGAAGAATGAAAGAGCTAGAAAATCACTCAAATATATCTTAAATCTTATAGACTTCATTAAAAGGATTGTTTTTGAAAAATTCCTTTGATTGTGAGACATTTAATTGAAAAGTTTTGCATTTCTACTCAAAGAAATCTACCTATTTGTGAGAAATGTTGAAGTTTCAGATTTTGCTTTATTTAATTTGAGAAATATAATATATAAATTTGATTACATACAATTTTTTTCCTTCTCCTTCATATTTTATTTATCTTTTACACTTGTGTGTGTTTATAGAATGAAAATATTTTATTAAAAATATATTAATTGCAAATCAATAAATTAAATTCGTTTTCATATCGTGCATTTTTAATAGTTTAGAAAACTGTTATTTTGTTCTCATTGAAACTATTTCCAATCACGAATATTTTTAAATAACAAGGAGAAATTTTAACTTTATTTGAAGAACTTTTTTATTAACAAAATAAATAAATTATATTTATGCTTCAAATCAATATTCTGATTAGATTTCTATTTTCTTAAAAAATGTGGTATATAAAACAAAATAATTCGAATCAAAATAACTACCTAATTCAGTCAAAGATTTACAGAAATAAATATTTATAAAAAAATTTACTATCGAAATTAGTTTCATGGCTTTAATCATTTTTAAAATTTTGATTAACAGCAATTTTCTTGATATAAAAATTTGTAATAATATATGTAAACATTATGATGAAAAAACATATAAAGGCATATACATGATAATATATTTATTCGAAAAAAAAATGAGAACTAATTTAGAAAAATAATGTACATATTTTATAAAAAGCATGTATTTTTAATTATTTTGAAAATTTGGATTAATATATTGTATTTAAATTTAAATCCCAATTATCATAATAATATTTAATTTCTTCTTATAGTCATACATTTTCCTTAAAAGTAATTCTCTTATCTTCTATGGTCTACAAGTTTATTTTGAGAAATTAAATGCTTTTACATAAAGATGTAAGTTTTGTAATATCCATTGAAAATGTGATTCATATCAAGCATGTGATTGGTACTGGAAGAGAAAAAATTTTACACATGAACTGAGAAATAACATCTGAATGATGCAATAATATGTTTTTGAAATTACAAGATCATTTATTATTTTTGATTTGCTGATAAATTGTTTGTTACCATTCTGATGTTATTATCAAATTCAAATATACTAAGAGCAATCTTTTTCAGAAATAATAATAATAACTGTTATTATTATTTCTGAATTTTTTTTTAATTTGTCAATATTTTTTATTAAATTTTTCATTTAATGCATAATTTTTACTCCACAGATTTTGTAACGAGTTTGGATATTAGAAAGCAAAATTCGAAAACGCACCTTTAATCATCAAAATAGAGATCTAGAGAAATATATCAAATTTGTACTGCATCTTTAGTCTTAAGAACACTGTCAGATGAATGCTGTTACACTATCTTACCATTGACTATTCAGAAGTGAATTTTGTGAATGCAACCACACAATCAACCAAAGTATTTTGCATTACAAGTCTATTAGCATTATAGTTTCACCTCAATAAATTAAATAAATAGTAAAAATTTCACATAATGTTTTCGTCCTGCTTTATTTAATCAAGAAAATTAAATAAGAAATAAACTGTAACCTCAACTAAAAAAACATGAATTTAACAAACACTCATTGCGTAATCACTATTTTCCGCTTAAGCTTAGGCAATGATCAAGAAAAGAGCATTAAAAAACCATCCACATAAGTATCTAAAATAAACAAAAATAAAATAAATAAAACTTAAAAAATAAATCTGAAATTTCTGATCATATGAAATTGAATTTGATTAAGAATTGAAATTTCTCTTATAAAATTTATAAATTGATTCATAAAAAAGTTACAAATTATAAGATGGAAATGTGATGAAATCACAATATCAAATGTATTCTACATTTTTTATTTTAAAAGACTTATAAACGAAATCTAAAACATGATTCATAAGGTAACTTGGGCAGCAAATTTCTTAAAAAAGTAAGTAATCAAACTTATTCATGCAATGGTAATGTAAATTTAATTTACGAATTTTTTTTTGTTTCCATCTTTACTGTAAGGTAAAAAAATATATCATAAAGCAGAATTTAACTCATGATTTACATACCGTGAAATGTCTATGTATATAGAAGTCTATGTGGCTTCAACATTATGATCTAATCGCCAAGTATTTAAATCATATTTTCAGTTGGTTACTTTACAGAAAAACAAGTTTACATGATTACCAGTAGAACATGTTGTAGTTGTTACTTATGACATTTGGGCAAGCCAAGCTCACTATACCATTGGCTATGCGAATTTAAGTTAGTAAAGTGTGCCCTTCGTTAACTGCAGCACTATTAATTCCTAAATTCCTCGGATAGATAGCACCACTAGAAGATCTATTAAATCAATTTTGATATAGATATGGAGGGGGAGGGAATTTTCTCCAGACCATTACACACATGTTAACTAACTGTTCAACGACCAACCACAGGACTTTAAATTGCCCAGATTTAACGAGTACCTATAACAATAAAACATATATTGTATGAACGAAACGAAGGACAATAAGTGCAAAATGCAGTCATATGCATTGTTTTAATGAAAATAAGTGTTATGAAAACATTAGTAATAAGTATAAATTTTATTAATAACACAACAGAAACGCAACAACTGCTATTTAAATTTTAGTGTGACTAACAAACTTCATTCCACGAGAAGCCTGAAATGAAAATGTCGATTGCATACTGGGATTACGAATGCCTCTCCATGATTTTAGGTATGGATGAATTCATCATGATTGTGAGGGCGTGCCAATTAGTCACACAAGCAAAAGCGTGGGCGAAGAGGAGAAGGAAACGGGGAGTTGGTATGAGGAGGTGCAGCGGAAGTCCCACTACCGGATGAAATATATATGTATCTCAAAAATATTTATGTATCTATAATTTATGTTTGTGTTAGTAATTAATGTTTGTGTATGTTAATATCATATAAATGTGTTGTCTGAACTGAAGGTATTTTGTGTTAGTGAAATATCCTGAAAGTGACACCTTCATCATAGAAGGTTGCAACTCAGAAACATAATGAGGACCATATCGCGTTATGTTACTGGTTCAATTTACATATTCAAGATTCATATGAAAAAAATTATATAACGTCATTTCACAATATCCATTTTCTTGATTTCATCCTACATTTGGACTCGCTGTTGCTTGCGATAATTGTTAAAGATTCCGATATCAAGGCTGGTACGCCACCTGTAACGATTATTAGCAGATTGCTCGAAGACACTTGTCTGTTAAACTATCTCACTTCTTTACTCAAAGTTAATGGTGCTGGAGAATGATCTTTAAGGCAATGAATTTAATATGTGAGACTTTATTAGCTGTTGATGGTGAGAGCAACTGCTGAAATTCTGCAAATCGTTTCGCATGCTACAATCTGACCCTACAGATTGAAAATCTACCTTGAATAAGGTCCTACATGTACTAAACACATTAAATAGATTCTCACATTAAAAGTACATTCAAATACTTTTTCAGTGCATGTACATAGAAACCTGTTGTTACTTTGAAATGCCAATTATTTTTATATTATACTATAGTCTTTTAAGCTAACTCATGGGTCTGAAAATTGTGATTTTAAAGGTTATTAAGGTATACATTTCAATAATAGAAAATGGTAGTATTCTTTAGAATACAAGTGCTTTATTCTAATATGACCAGCCTTTGTCACATTTTATAATAAAATTATAGTAGGCATTATTTATTCCAGATTATCACTGTAAGCAATTTCTAATTAGTGCAAGCAGAACAAACGATTATTAATCAATTTTTTGTAATTGCATTAGTAATGAATCAATTTCTATTGTATGTATGTATGTTCTATTTTTTACGATTCTCCTTACAGTTATCATCTACAAATATTAATTTAGGTAAAATTTTGAAATTAAAGGCATAAACCTTTCAAGTTCATTGAGGATTAGATGTTTAGACGTCACTGATTAGATGTCATTGAATAAATTAAGAGTAATACTAAAATGTAAAATGAAACCAAACACACACACACACACACACACACACATATATATATATATATATTTAATTCAAAATTTAACTTCGGGTTTTGTATTTCAAAATATGAGTAAAATTTAAGTTCCTTTCTTTAGAGAATAAATTTAAAAATATTATATTATCTCACAATACTATATTTTAATATTGAAACAAAAATGCTCTTTATTGTAGTAATTTACAAGTTGTTTGATAATTTGTCATAAATTTTCATTCTGTTTATACAGTTTATAAATTCTAAAAAACAACTCGACTTTCCAACAGACTTATGATATTTTTAACATATTTTTAATTGAATAAGAATTGCAAAACGAATCTGGATTCTTTTGGAATTTCCAGAAAGATCTGTATGAATACAATCGCGTTTTGAATGACATATCAGAAGTGATTTCTATTCCTTTTCAGGAATTTTTGTCTACAGTGCATTTTCAAATGAGTCGTAGAAATGAAACAAAGACAAAATGTCTTTGACCAAATGCTTTGGGAAGAAAGAATAAATGCAGACTACAGTATAAGCTTTTTTCTACTCAACTGAAAACCCGTGAAAAAATAGGAACTATTTCCATAAAATCCATCAGCTTATTTTGACAAAAATGTTTTATTTATGCTTTTGTAAAGATTTTTCATTAATTTGAGACTTTGAAATATTTGAATCGGAAATAATTTTTCTTTGTGCTTTCCATTCAAAATATACGTCTATTTTAAAACTTGCAGTATACCTTTAGTTAAATCAGATGGAAATATTTCAGGGGAATATTTTTATTTATGGATAGACTCTTAAAACTCTAGAAACATCTAAATTCGAAAGAATGGTAGGTTTAACTAAGTTATAAGTGAAAAATTATTTTATGAGAACTTTATAAGTTAAGTAATTAATTTATCAATGTTAGTAAATTGTATCATTATCACTTAAATACAAAATACAATTCTAAACTCAAAACTTTGTTATTTTAATGGTAATAAGAATTTATTATTAGTTTTAATCTGATAATCATTTAATTATTTGAGTATACTGTTTATTGTAAGGAATTTTATTTCAAAAGCAAACTAGAGTATTTATTTTCTGACTTTTATGGCATCTTTATTAATTATTCATATTATTTTAGGTAATAAAACTCCCTTATAAAAATGGCTAATTTGTTTCTAAAATAATTTTTTAGTTTATAAGTTCTTGAAAGATACATAATAATCATTTTCTTTTTCAAAATTAACATTTCAAAGTTATTTTGTTTTAATTTATAAATTAATTTTGGTTTTAATAGGTTGATTGTGGCATATTAACAGTTAAAATTTTTTATTACCTCATAAATGAATTTAAAATTTGTTTTGATAGAATGTTTTATTTGTAGAATAATGATTTAATAAAATTTTTTGGATTAAAAGGAATGTCCCACGATGTAAGCTTGTAATATAATAATGATACGGCATTTTTAAATAAAAATAAATAAAATGATATACTGTAACCTTTGGTTTATTCTTTAGATATTTACAAAACTAACAATAGTGAATTGGATGGTAGTCAACTTTAATTAGGCAGTTCCTAATGTAGAAATGCTTCAATTTTATTTCACAATTAGATAAGTATATATAATATTTTCATCAATCACTGGAAAAATGAATGTAGTTATTATTTATAGGTAATGGCTTAAAAATCACGTATTTTTGCTTTATTTTCAGAAGATAAAGTTTTCCAATAATCCTCCCCATCTTTTAAATTCTAGAACAAGGGACAGAAAAATATAATTTAGATCAAGATAATCTGATCTATCTAATAAGGTGAATCACACTTTCCATATATTTTAACTTAGGATCACTTATAAAAGTATTTGAGTAGCGTCTTAAGACGATTTAAGCAATGAAAATTTAAAATTAAATTAGAATCGTGAAGTTGTGAGTATGAAGTAATGATTAAACATACAAGGTTTTCCAATCATTCAAAACTTTTCTTCTCTTCTTACTACTCCCTGTGATCTGAAATCAGATCAGATCCATGAGGGAGTTCATCTGTAGTTTCAACACAGCTAAATTGGGTTCCTTTAGGAGATGCTCACGAAGTAGGCCAGCGCAGTCTAAAAGATGTTTGGGATTGGCCTATTTAATGTGGCATTTAGTGCAAACTCGGAAGGTTTTGATGCCATTGAAAAATCGAAGGGTTTTTAAATCTCCAGTGAACAGTAGAGACAAAATGTTAACTGTTTATAGCCAAGGGAGAATGAGCAGCTTCTTTTATTAAAAAGTACCTGGAGCCCCATAGGTTTGAAGTCTGACTTTGCTCCTACACCTGCGGTATTTAAAACTTATAATAAGCTAATGACAAAATACACTAAATTTGAGATTAAAATCCTATTTGTCCTACTAAAGTGCTACTTAAATGGTCACATGATTTAGATATAATAATTTCTTGTACGTCACACCTTAATAGTTTTTTGTACGTCACACAACTTTTTAATCCTATTGAATGTTTTAAGAGGATTACAGTGCATTTACAATGTCTGTAAATGCACTGTTAATATTCCTTGAATAATTATTGTATTTAAACACGGTTAAATGTTACAAAATAAAATTCCATAGAAAACTGTGTGCTCTTAATGAAATTTAAAAAGCTTCCAGGTGAGATTGTTTTAAGATTACATCTTATTTAAATTTTACAATTAATTATGTTTTTTAATTAAAATGGCCAAATACATTGGAAAGTTCGAATTATTTAAATTTTGATTATTTTATACTCTTGTACTTAACATTTATATTTTACCATTTACGCTTAGTCTTTTATTTTTTGTCAATAATTTCTATTAATTGATTAAATTTTAATCGTTCGTACAGTGAATTTTTGATTCCACGTTGGACATTTGCTTCGTTTATGAAAATGAGGTAGCAGAGACATTTTCCAATGTGTAAATAAAACGACCTTATTTGGTTTCGACTGTTTTAATATTTTGACAAAACTCTGAACTCGATAATTTTTTTTCATTGAATATAAAGTAAAAACAAAAAAAAAATCAAATCTACGGAAAAAGATAAGCTAACTTAAGAATAAATCTGAGTTTTATAAATAAAATATAAAATTTAATCGTCATAGAAATTATTAAAAATTGACCATGCATTGATGTTAAATAATTAGTCTTAAAGGTACACACTATTTATATTTATATTTTTTTACACGTAGAACTTACGTTTTTGTATAACTGCTTCGAAGACTTAAATAGCTTGTCTCAAGGAAACATTTTATCAAATTTCAGTGTAATCTCCAGTTTTTGATCACCATATCTTGCTAAAAAATAAATAATGTAAGGAAATTATTAAGTTAGGCTTTAAAATTGATGTTGTTTGGAAAACGTAACTTAATGGTAGATACATTATAAAACTTTTATTTCAATCTGAAAATTTATATCTGGTTTTTTTAACTTAAAATTTTACATTTGCAGGAATGTGATTTGTAGTGTCCATACAACGAACAGTCTACAGTAAGAAAATAATTTTTCTATATCAAAATCAAAATTAATTTCTATATATTATCTGAAAACATTTTTAGAAAATTATAGCTGTATTTTAAATTTTCTAATACAAAAATCTTTCAAAAAAATGTGTGCTTCTCTTATTTCGTTTTCATTTCAAACAAGCTAAATTCTACAAGAAAGAAAATTGTTAAATCTTAATTTCTGTAAGCAGCAAAGTGTATCTCATTTGATTAGAAGATTGTAATAAAAAAACTTGATTAAAAGTAGAATTCTCTTTTGCAATTTGATTCTTTTCTTCAATTTGTTTCCTCATTTTCTATTCGTCAATTTCAGAAAATTAAAGTGTTAGTTATAAAAGCATGAAATTGAAAAAGAATTAGAAAATTAAAATCGTTTTATTCATGGCTATTCTTTCTCTGTTTTTATTGGTTGAATAATCGCATTCCTGTACCAATTCTAATTTCTCTTTTATTCCAAGATTTAAAGATTAAACAAATAATAACCAAAACAGAGAATGTTTATTTTAATGATTTTGAAAGGACAACCTTTTATATTTGCAAAAAAAAAAAAAAAAAAAAAAAAAAGAAAAAGAAGGAAGGAAATTAAATCAAATCTTATCCATTTCACACAATCAATATCTTATATTTGTTAATGTTGATTTGATATATAATTATATCTTTATTTAATAAACTCTTTATTTAAACTCTTTATGAACTTCTAACTAAGTAGATCTTTAGATTACACCAGTTTTAATAAATTTTGCTTTAAATCTATTGGTGAAAAACCAAATTAAGGAAGACACAGATTTGAAAATTTTACACTTATAAAAAATTAAATGCATAACTTCTATTTAATGGAAATATTTGATTATTATTAACTTTATAATAAAAACAAAATTCATATTTTAAAATTTATTCTTGAAGTTTCAGAATTAACACTCCTTTTATAGTTTATGTAATTTTCGTATCAATTAAGATTCTTTCTTAAAATTTTATTATGCCAATAATGCTTGATTTTTGTTCCAATTTTGCTTAGAAAATGTAAATTTCTGTTCGCAAATAAGCATTATAGTATTTATTTTCGGTTTTGATAGATTTAAAAAATATCTAATATAATTATTATGATGTAATTTAAGTGCATATACATAACAACGTATTTATTTCTACTCATTTTCGCTCAATCTTATTTTTTGTCTCCAAAGATTATATAAATAAATAAATTTAAATCATTTTGCTGGCGTTATTGTTATTATTTGTGTGTTATATATTCTACAACTTATATTTCTGCTGTATTTTATCTTCCATATCCTTTAAAACTTTATTCAATATTGCGTCAAGTAGCCATTATCTATATAATTTTACGAAGTTCTCTCTTATTTGTCAATTGAGATTATTTACACACAATTAAAATTGATTATCCAACAGCTAACAAAACTTGTTCTTTCCAAAATAGATCTAAGTAAGCAAGAAATCTAACAATTAAATATATTTCATTTTGTTTATAAATTACTTTGAAATTTATGACTAATAGGTTATCCTAACACTAGAATTGGCGTTTATATGTATACACATTTCTAAATTTACTGTATAAAAGTTTTCAGCTCACTGCATATCTTTTTTCATTGCTTAGTGTATTGAAAGATAATTTAAGCCCTCAGTGATATTTAAAAGTATTCAACTGTTCCACAAAAATTCAAAATTCCTTTTATTATTCAAGAATTAATAAATAACCATCACAAAATTTGTTTGATATATATATATATATATATATATAAGAGTAATGAATATATTAAATTTTGTATCACATTTAGGTAATTCATTAAATAGTATTTCCTCTTTTTTGTATTATTGTTGTCACTGAAGCTTTAAATCTTCTATAACTTTTTATTAAAAATACAGAAGAGAGAGAGAGAGAGATCTGTTTTCTATTTCTAAAATCATTATATGCGATACAGTCATAAAAAATGTTTAATAGTGCTTGAGACGAATACTATCAACTTTAGCATTTAGTACTTGTAAAAGTGAAAACTAAGTTTTGTTTTGAAAATGAATGAGAAAATTTATGTCTCATGTTGAGATTGTGCTTATACATATTTAAGAAATAAATTCTAAATATTGAACCGAATTTTTAATTTTTTAATCTGACTTTTTCTTTGCGTGAGAGCCGAGACAGTATTTTCACATTTCCTTCATTCTCATCTTTTATAGCGATAAGATGATAACGATGACACTGAAAACAATTCATTTGAGACCAGAGACATCTTTTGGCAGAAAGTTTAATAGAAAAAGTTAGTTTTGTTTTCGGAGAAAAGTTAATGATACGGCTCTTTAATTTAAAAACATTACAAACTTAAAGATACAGAATCAAGATGGAGCATAAATAAAATGCACAAATTTTATTTCGATATTATTTCTTAAGATATAAATTTTTTACAACTAAAAGTTTCATTTTCTTTTCTAATATGTCTTTAAAGTAAAAGAAGTATTTCTATTTGTAAAACAAAATATTTTATTTAGTACTGGCAATGCTCTATTGGTCATAAAATAAAATATTAATATTCAGTTTCAGAGAAACCTAAAATTAAAAAAAAATTATCTTCTTTTTAAAGTTTTGATTAAAAAAATTTTATTAGTGAAACTAATTAATTTTATTCTATAATTTTTTGAAAATCGTTTTCTTTATTTAGTGAAATTTAGAAACAAAATACACTTTTAAAGCTATCACTTATATATTTGTCCGAATTTCACGATTCACAAAGTAGAAGATGTTTTTCGCAATTTCTCAAAGTAGAAGATGTTTTACACAATTTCCCAAAGCAGACTCCTGCTTTGGGAAATTGTGTGATGATTTTATTAAAATCCAATACGGTAAATAATATAAATTGAAATTTGTGAGGTACTTTCAGAAGAAGTTATTAGATTCATTTAGTTATTAATTTAATGAATTTACTTAGAAAATAAAAAGCATCTATTGAATAATATTTTTGAAATATTTTAATTACACAAATTGCAAAACAAAACAAAGAAGACAAACAAATAAAATATTTTGGATTCTGATTTTTGCTACATAACGTATGTTCCATTTTAACTCTTCATCAACTAATTTAAAAAATGAATAATTAATATTCTGCTGAGATAAATTAAGAATATTTGTTAATAAATATGTTAAACATTTAATGTTCTGTTTTATTTTTATGAAATTTACAAAATTGTGCAAATTATAAATAGTATTAAAATTTTAGAATTGGAAAACAAAACTAAAATCTAAAGTATTTATTTTATAGAATTGCATATTACTTTAATATAAAATAATTTGAATAGGCAAAAGACAAGAGTAAAAAATGTGAATATCATATATTTTTGATTACAGAATTGCAAAATATATGAACATTTTGAATCAGAATAGAAAATTGTTCTCTGAAAAACAATTTCCAATGTGTTATTTTCTGGTGGTAAATTCTCAAATCTCTATAATGAGATAAATATTTCTGATATGGGGAAGAATTTGTCTAGTTAAATTGTGTGATTTCGTATTAATACTTATTTGTGTTATGTAAAATTTTAAGCTAATTGTGAAACTGAACAATTTTTCCCTATGTATATATAAGTTATATACATAGGTAAAGCAATATCTCTCAAATAATTATTTTATAAATTATTTTCCTAACAAAGTTAATTCGTAACACTGTTAGTAAATTATCCCTTATTATGTTATTAATATTTCAAAGATACTTAATAATAGTAATGCAAAGGAAATAAACATCAATACACACAATACACATACGATACATTACATACCATACATGCATGATTTTGGCATTATTTATAGATTAGTATTGATAGTGTTACAAGAGTATATATAAATATTTCTCAGCTATGCTAAGATACTTATAAGTTCTAATATCTTGGAAGCAATTGTTTTTATACTTTAGCTCTTCATTCAAATGAAAATTTTACAAAATGTTTTTGACCCTTTTGTTACATTTCATATGTTCAGGAAAAATTCAGAAGATTTTAATCTCAAAGATGTTGCATACATTTTCTTTCAACATACTTAATCGCGTGTTGTTTAACATACATAACTCCAAGTTAAGTTCATTTCTTTTTTTTTTAATCAAATATAAATAGCTTATTGAATTCTCAAGTTACAGCCTCTATGATTGAAACCTAGTTAGTTAGTTTAGTTTAGCCAACGCCCGTTCTTGGCCTATTAGCCATTTGACGCCGAGCCTCCCTATAACGGCTGACGACTTCGTCACCTGGATGTAGGGCAAGTGCAGAGAACAGCTTTAGATGGCATGGCCACAGAGCGGGCAGGCTTCATCAGCAGCCAGGCCAAGCCGGTGTATGATTGAAACATCTTTAATTTTTTTTATTTGATTTCTCAGATATTGTTTAAAATTAATTTATTCAATAACAACAGATTTGCATTTCCATCAAATGTGCATTGCCGGGCAACTTGTTTGGTGGTCAGCGTGCCTGACTACGGATAGCGAGGTCCTAGATTTGAATCCCGGTTCAGGCATGGATGTACTTTCTCTCTCTCTCTATCCTGTCTTTGTCCCTTCTTTGTGTGAATGAGGTGTGAATGGTTGCTTACCATATAAACGGGTACACACACATGCCATAGGGATGGCATGTGTGTGTACTGAAGAAGTCGGACTCCACACCAAAAATACGGTTCAGTTGAAAAAGGGGAGCAGCGTACCCCAATTTGTCAGCCTAGCTGGCACACGAGAACAACAACATCAAATGTGCATTAAACAAAACTGATATCTATTTTTTTAATTTTCTTAAAAATATTAATTTTAAAAACTTAGATGTTATAAAAATGACAATTTTAGATATCTACTTAATACTAATTAAATCAATTATCTCATCTCAAATTCATCACATCATATTTTAGCCATAATTTATAGGATGTAAGAATGAAAATCAGCTTTATGGATGAATTTTATCTTCGAATAAGAACTGAAAGACTGAAAACAAATGCAGACAACATTTTTTTTTAAAACTTATTGTTTTCAATTTTAGACATCATTTAATTATATTAAAATAATAATTTATGAATTCATGAATATTACTGTTTTGTGAATATAGTAAAAATTTATATTCATAAAACAGATTTCTAATTTGTAAAGATAAAAGAAACATGCATTTTTAAAATGTAATTTTAATTTTGCAAAATCATTTTGTAGACTTTATTAATGGAAAGAGAGTTTTAAAAAGTAATCCACAAACGAATTCACTATTCTTTTTTAAAACAGATACTTATAGTATATATTTGTAGTTTTATATACGAAAAATATTTTCAATTTTAGAATATTCATAATTGTCTTTAATAACAATCACCTTATAATTAAATTCCATGAATACAAACGTTTCAATATTAGCAAACCTAAATAATCTTCAACATACTATATTCTGTTTACAATTATTAAATTAATTTTTTGGTTAAGAATTATTACTAAGGTTTTAAACATGAATAATATATAAAGACGAAGTGTTCAAATGTCCTGGCTTTCATTGGATTCTTTATTCTTATCAGAAAAATAGGATGGTGATTGAATTCACTGTTTCCAAGATGACATGATGACATTATATTGGTTTCAAATATTGAGTTATTTATCTGAGTGAATTTCGTACTCAGAAAAAGTAGATCATTATTCATACCTATGAGTGAAGATATAAACTGAGTTGTTTTATTACAGAAAACTAATCAATATCTTGGTGCACAACAATGTTTTACGAGAAACCTACAATTCAACTATTCACGATAAAACAGAACTTTTTGGACCTTGATAAAATGAACCTTGAATATTTATTAAAGTATTTTGGTTTGAGTTTTTGCAATGATAGTATTTTCGTTAGTTTTAGTAAATTAGTAAATTTTGCGAAACAAAAATAGGGCGATTTTAAATTGTGATTTTATAGTTCAGTAGGTTTAAATTTTTTTTATGGATGAATTTCATTTTTAGCGAAATTCCTAAGATAAGTTATATTTTCTTTCAAGAAACATTTGACAGCAATATTTTTTCAATAAGAAAAAAAATAAACTTTTATGATTCATTAGTTAGCTGTTAAAACCAACTCCTGTCAACAAAGATATAAATTTTGAAATATTTAAGAGAGAAAATATATCCTCCCGTCTAAATGAAGTTATTTTGAAATATTTTCATGAGAGATTTGTTCTTTTTTTGTGAACTCATAAAATAGCACCACATAATTTAACTAGCCTAGCCTGAATGCTCGAATTTCAATGAAAACACCAAAAACTGTAAACATTACTAAATTGCAAAGAATTGAAAACTTATCATAAACTATAAAAGAGATATCATTTCCGTCTAAGCCATCTTAATATGTTTTTTATGGAAATTGCTACATATTTTATGCGTTTTCAATATGAGATAGAAATTTGTGTTCCAAGAATCATTAATTTTCTTCCTTCTTTTTTCCTTAGTCTGCATAACTTTTCCAATTTGTTTTATTTTCATGGTAGAAACTCCATTGCATTTGTTGTAAATGTAATGCCAAGAAAATCTTTCAGTACGAGACAAAACATTCTTTAAACTAAAATGTGAGGAAAAGTTCTATACAGAAAATTTACAAGAGAAATAATTGTTCTTTTAATAGAATTTGTTATATATGCAACAGGTTTACGTTCTCAACGATAAATCTTCAATGTAAATCATATTTATTAATCATGTTAAAGAAATTGAATAAAACATTTTAAATTTTTATTAATCATTGAAATTTTAATATTTTGAAGGATTTTTATTTTTATTAATGGAGATGTTTTTGAAAAAGTTTTGGTACTTAATATATAATTTATAGATTTCAATAAACTCAGAAAATTAATTGAATGTTCGTAGAAATATAGATTTAAAGGTTTTTCTTGTTAAGGCAGATTTTTTACAATGATAAATATAATTTGTAAGATATACTTAAACTTTTTCCTGTCAAATGTGTGTGTGTGTGTGTGTGATTTCGTCAAAGTTAATGTGAATTTATTGCTAGCTTTTCCATGTCGAATTTGATTTCCTTTTACCACATATTTGATTTTGAATTATTATCTTCTATGAAACATGTTTTGTAATGTTTCACATTTGCTTATACTTCGTTTCCAAAATAAGAAAACTTAATCATATGTGAAGTTTAATAAGATATGAAGGAATTTTTTTACTATAGTATGGGTTAAGGAAATTAAAGAAAAAATAACTACAATTCCAAATGATTTAATTAATTCTATCTTTGCAATAAAATCTCGAATATTAATGTTCAAAAATTAAGAAAATATCAATTTTATGGAAATTCTTTGTTTGATAATAATATTGCATATAAAGAATAACAATAGAGAATTTTTTTATTTTTATATATAAATATATCATATTTATTTTCAAGTAAATTTTATGAATATTTTTATTCATAATACATTTTTTTAATTTTATTTAGGATTATATCACATCATTGGTAAATACTCTGCAAAAATTACTCTAATGGAAACAATTAAATAACGGCAATTTCCAGTTATATGTTAAAATGTCACCCTAAAATTGAGAAACCATTTGCTAGAATATATCAATATATTACAAAATAATTAACGCTTAACTGTGTTTAATATAATAGAAATTCATCTACTGAGAATGACATGACATTTAACACTGATTTCTAAATCACAAACTCTTACTGATTAAATACAGTAACAATTGGAAGAAAGTAATCATTTCATTTATGACGAATTAAAATTTTATTGAATAATTTACTGTAATTTAAATTTTCAGGGAAATTTCAGCAATATAATCAATTATAGATTAAAATTGAAATAATGACCCAAATTAGACTTTATATATCTGTCTTAGAATTAATATCAGATTATATTAATCTAATACATCGAGTGCAAATTAGTTGAATACCATTTACGTGCAAATTTACTTAAGCAACAAATTTATGACGATCTTTCCAGTTTCTTTTCTGGTGATCTTTCCAGTTTCTTTTCTGGTGATTGATGAAAAAATCCCATTATATTCAAAATTTACCTTTCCAAAAAAGCAAACGCTTCTTTGCAATAAAAATACTGTACAAATATGCATATAAAACTATCAATTATAAGGTGCGAATTTCATTAAAAATAAGAAAGAAGCAATAACAAGCAGTTCGAAAAAAAAGTTCTTCAATATATCACTCTATTTTGCGTTCAAATTATGTAATGTTCAGTGTTTAAATTATGCAAATAAATTATTTGCATAATTTAAACACTGAATTTGTATTTTATTCAATTTTAAACTACAGTTATGTTTTGACACAATAGAAGAATCTTAAGTAAAATGTGAGATCTTAAGTAAAATATATAGTTAAAATCTTAAGTAATATATATATATATATATATATATATATATATATATATATATATAATAGAGTTATGGTTTTTAAAATGAAAAATTATCAAAATTTTGCAACAATGGAGAAATTGCCTGTTTTTTTTTTTTTTTTTTTTTTTTTACTTTTATCTGTAAAATCCAAAATTATTCTTGAGATTTGAGATTCCTTATTTACAATACACGAATATTGCCCATTACAAAAAAAATCATATGAGAAGCTTGTGTATTAAAAGGTTCATGAGTGATGAAGCTGAAATTAAATCTTTCATAAAGCAACATTAATTCAACATATGACTATATTCTAGAAGGATATAGAAATAAATAGTGCTCTACTTCAAATGTGAAAGGAAAATTTTGAAAGCTTTTTATATCTTAAAGTAAATTAGAAAAACGAGTGAATAATTTGTGATTGTCAGTGAAAAATTAAAAACCCCGTACGGATAATGAGCAATACAATATATATTGAAAAAACATCATTTTATCTTTCAGAAAACATTTGACTCTTAGAACACTTTAAATATCGGTGAAACGTAGAAAGAACAAGAAACAAGGTTCAAACTATCCCTATCTGAGTTCATTCAGGAATTTTTGAGTTGCAGAGAGAGAGAGAGAGAAAGGTGAAGGAGAATATAGATGTAAAAATGTGCAATTCCTCCTCAAAGCCTACCTCTCTTTCCCTGTTTGATATCGCGATGTAATTATTTTAATATCTCGCAAGAGAATTAATGTAGGATTCCTTTTTAGCAATTATACATTTATAAATCAGCAAAATATGCTCCTGAATACATCATGATAATCAAATTAACTGCAGATATCTCCCAAACATTTTTCTTAGTTCATTGCTCACAATATTTTCGTCCTAAGGTTTGAAGAGTTAAGTGTATATTTCATATTTTGCCAGTGTCAATCGTCAAATTAGACAATTAAAATATATGGTTACATACATACAATTCAATACAATTGTGATTACTGAATATTACTTTGCTTGACAATACAGTGTCTTATCTTGGAACACCTGCGCCTTGCATAGTCAATATTATTTAGCTCAAGGATACAATTTAGATTTAAAAGTGTACTGTAGAAGCTGCACAACTGATTGTATCTGATGTATTTATAGAAATGTGAAATAATAATTTAATTCAATTGTGTGTGTGCGTTAATGTTCTCAAATTTAATCCATAGATTAACCAAGAGATATGATTGAAAGAATATGACTAGGAAACCATCAGCAGCAGCATTCATAACAAAACCCATTTTGTTGTTGTTATGAATGCTGCTGCTTGTGTCATCGAAACAGGTTCTTCTAATTGCTACTTATTCAAATTCCAATATATTTGAATTAATATTTAGTTTTAAAATAACATATTTAGTTAGTGCACTTTCATCAATTACTGACAATATACTGTATTATGTTCACTTTTCGAAACTCTTATATTTATCTATGCATGTTAAAATTGAAATACACTTCATTGCGCAAATTCGTTTAAATTGAAATATTATCAAGAATAAAATTTAGGTAAATTTTACACGTATTTATCATTATTATTTTAAATTTAAAAATTCTTATAAATTGAAATATAATTTCATTTCCGCGAGAAAAATTTTTTAAATATATTACTTAGCTAAAAAAATTGATATTTTTGAGGAATGCATTAAAATGAATGAAAATATAAATTGATTATAGAACATAAATATAAACCATATTTTAAATATTTTTAATGTACTTTTAAAAAAAAATTTCAATCGTACTATTGAAGTTTGTTGGTAAAATGTAAACAATAGTTGCTTACTACTGAAACAATTCTAAAATAAAATGAAAAAAAATTTTAATTTAGTGAAACTAAATTCTTCTCATTTTTAACAATTAAACTGCCTAATTTATTCCATTCAGAATTTTTAGCATACATTGAATTTGATTTTATTGTGCTTGTTTTGTTATAATGTACTTTTTACTTTATCTGTAAGAAGCAGCTAAATACTATAATATGTCATAATATTTCATAATATAATAACAAATAGAGAGGCCACATAATTTTGAATCAGAATCAAATGAGAATCTATACTATTGAATATTGCCAATTACATTGACTTCAACACTTGTTTCGGTTTAATTACCCTTGATGATCATGACTTGTTTACTTAATGCATTGCTTATGCCATTTAGTTATATTGAAAAGGTTAAGGAAAAGGATAAAAGTATTGAAATTTTATTTAAAATCATTGATTTCATAATTTTATAAATAATTTGTATTTTTTATGAAGGATTTCAAAATTACACCTTTAACTGCAAAATTTGCGTGTAATTTCCTAAAACTTTACACTTGAAAATAATGATTTTAGTTACAAATATGAATTGCATAATAGTATAAACTTTGTTTATTTATATTCTTTTTATTTTTCGAATAAATTAATAAACTTAAATTATATTTTTTGTAATAAAATTTAAATTATGTATGGAATGTGGTTAACAACAAACCACATCTTAAAAATCTGATTAATGCTTACATATAAAATTCCTATCATGAAAATTTGAATTTGGTCAAAGAGAAAATTTTGATTTGTTTTAATTCTCAATAATAGTGAAGTACTCTTTTTTACATATCTTGAGCTATTTAATTACCTGAAAAATAAATTTAAATTTTATTTTGGCTTTTATTAAAAAAAAAGTTTGATTAATGATTCTATTTCCATCACAAAAGAAAGAAATTAAGTGAATTTTGTTTTTCAATGCATTATCCACATTTTCTATACATCACAAAAATTTTCTTCTCAAATAAATTTCAAAAAATGAACACCATAATGGAACAATCCTAAGCAATTAAGTTTTTAACTATAATCATGATGTATTGCATCAACACTAACTATTTTTCATTATTTTACTATATATTATGATAAATAGGTAATAAATTTATAGAAAAAAGTCATTATTTAATAAAAGATATTCAACAAATTTACAGTCTTTTAATGCACTTTTGGTATTTTCTATTTTAATTTAAATACTCGTATGTAAGTTAATATTTTTAGAAAGATTCAAAATTTTAATTAATTTTAACATACATATCTATTTTTGCTACAACATAAATTAAAGTTTAAATACAATTTTTTTCAATAACAGCATATAATTATTTTGTGTTTTTATTAAAATAATTTTCTGCAAAATAGTTTTCTGTTAGAATTTCTTTAATTATATTAAAATTTTAATTAACTAAGTAAATACAGCAAAAAACAGCTTTACTTAGTTTTGAACTATTAATATCGATTTTAAGAATATCACAGACAAAGAAAGGTAAATAAAAAATAACAATTTACTTACCGCAAGCTTTTCACAGTGGGCAGTAAAAAAATCACCTATTATTTTAAGAATTAGTTATAAATTTATTTATAATAATTGGAATTTTTAATTTAAATCATAAGGATAATATTATTACAGTATAAGAATTTCTTAGGCGTGAATATAGAAATCAATGAAATTAATCATGCATTTGCAAAAAAATGTATTAGAATGTAAAAGAAAATCTATTTCTAATTACTATGGTTAATAAATTCGTGTAGTATATCACTAAAATCAAACAGGTTTAAAGACGTCATGCTGAGTACCGTGTCAAATTATTTACCTATTAAAGAATATGAAACTGCTGTTTCCTTAAAATCTTAGAACTGATTTAAAAGATTTTTATTGCATTTAGATAGGAAATCTTCAAAAAAAATATAAGTTTTCAAATTAGAATATGCACAAATTTTAATCCCTCATTGAGTTTTTCATGCATAGATTGCAATCAGTTTTACATATTTAGCAATAACCAATTATCATATTTAAACTTAGTATACTACAAGATTTCTTTATGAAGATTTCCTAACTTTAACAAAGCGAACTCAGATGAATACACTTTATTCAAATTATTCTTATTTGATGTAAATAATAGAGAAAATATGCAATTTCTAAGAAACCATCTATTAAAAAGCTTTCATGTTAAATAATATTTTAAGTCATCTATATTACGTACACAGTTTAGAATTTCCAGTAAAAACTAATTCTTATAATTTTGGCATATATTGTATATTCTGATGAACATCAAAATCATAAATTATAAGCGAATTTTTCATCTCCCACTGTAACTAATCTTAAGAAATATATCAAGGAAATCTGAGCAATTTCCATTTTACGGAAAATACTATTCTATACTATGCAAGGAAAAAATATTCTAACTGAATCTTAAAAACAAAAGCTGAAATAAAGAACACTCTTCATACATTCGAATAACTTTTCCAGAAAAAAATTTGAAACAAGTCATTTAGGTTGAAATCACAAGCAAGTTTTTCGGAATTTCCGAAGAACATTTAGGAGAAAGAATCTATGCCTGGAAAGTTAAAAAATACTTTTTTGATGAATTTCATATAATGATTAAGAAAATTCTCTTGAATGAATAATTTCTTCGGCATATACTTTCTACAACGAATTAAAATGTAAGAATATCAACGAGGTATTCGATGTTTTTAAATTCAAATTAATCTTTTCTCTTCAACTTATATTCAATAATAGAAATGATTTTTTTTAAAATTTATTAAGTACACAATACATTTAGTAAAACACCTTCGTATCAAAATTAAAATATAAAAGTATTATAGGGTAATAATTGCATTTTAATAATAGAAAACATCTTAAGGATTAGTTTTAATTATTAGTTATTAATAATAATTAAAAGTTTGTATTTAGTCATAATTATTTAAAAGTAGATATTTTATTAGAGAAAATTCAAATTACTTTTAATAACATTTTTTGAACAATATTCTGATTTAGAAATAAAAATAAAAAATCTAGCAAGAAAATGAAATATTATAAATTGAATTTTTCAGAATTTAGTTTATAATATAGTATAATGATAAATATTTATTTTAAAATTAATAGTAATAGGATTAAGAAGTAAAACTGTCAAAAGTAGAGTTAAAATATAATACAAAATAGATTAAAAAAATCACGCTAGAGTCAATTCAAATTATTAAACTTTAATGCAGTATCAGGAGCATTTTATTGTGACACCAAAAATTGCCTCTTGTTTTCATATTAAATTCTTTTAACACTAGAAAATGACAAATTTTACAAGAAGATCGTAATCTACATTACAGATAAACCATATTCTTTCAAGTGGAGTAATTATCGATTGTCGAAAAATATAAAATCTTGGTATATAGATACTATTGAGGTATAAAAAAATACATTTTGTGTTGGATTATGATCAATTGCTTTAAATAAATAAGAACTCTTCAGACTTTTTCAATAAAACGCCCAATTCAATTAAGCTAGAAATGAGAAAATGAAATCAGAAAATTTAGAATAAATTATAAAAAATATGATATAATTATTTTCAATAAATTGTTTACAATTGTTTTCATACGTTAAAAGAGATTAACATAAATAAATTTTAGAAATTTATTTTGTGGTTTATAAATCGTTAATTTGGTACAGTTTCTAATATGTCGTTTCTTAAACCGAAGCAAAATCTTTTTCCTAATTGGCTTGAATTCCATGAAAAAAGCGTATATAAAAAACAAATTCATATATTCCAATTACAGCAAATTTTTTCCATTTTTTTAAATTTCAAATAATAATGTACTCCCTATATCATTGTTCAATTTATGTTTTACTCTAATTTACAAATTAAAGTTCAAATTATTCCAATATATAATAAAAATAATTTATGATAGAAGGTTAACATAACTGAAAATGAACATTAACATTAGCCCTTGTTTTAATAAAATAGAATAAACGCACATTTAATTAAATTAAAATATTTTAAACATGTCAATTTTGATATATTAAAAAATTACACATTAAATTCGTTCTTTTTTATTTATATAGATGCATTCAAAACATTGTTTCTTATTGTAAAATTCAAATTGCCTAAAATGCTAACTTTTAGAAAGAATCTGTTTTTAATTTTATAAGAGAAAAAGACTTGTAAAATGCTAACATTAAATTTCTTTCATCAAGATAAAAACTGTTTCGAATAGTTATGATGCATATTTATTGACCCATGAATTAATAGCTTATTATTATGTAAGCATTTATTACGCCTGTTAAAAAAGGAACAAACTATTACTACATGATTCTCAATAAGAAACTAAAGTAAACATAAATAAGCATTGAAAGAAAGCAATAAATGAATGTAATAGTAAGCCTTTCTGTAAAAAGAAAATTTTATGGTTTAAATAATTGATCAAATTTTAAAATCATTATTGAATACTTTGTTAAAATTAGTACATTTTAAAAATAAGATGATCGAAGAACTAAAAATATTGCATTCAAAAATGTTGGAAAGGAAAACAAATTGTGCAACAGATTATTATGTACTTTATAGTTATTTATTTAAAAAAAATATTTTTATTACTTTAGCTTTCAAAAAGCTGAATTTTTCTTTAAAAAATAAATTAAAATTAATTTTTAATGCTAACTATACTAAAGTGCTTATTTAAAAAGTTTATCTTCACCAAATTTATTTGGAACTAAAGAAAAGAAAAACTAAAAATATCTTGGAAAACTAACAGATAGAGATTCTATAAGTAATATCATTCTTCTTTTTAAATTATCGATTCTTTTTATAAATTTAATAATATATGATATACCTGTACGCATTTATTTGTTGAGATATACCTATGTTATTAAAATCGTTTAAGCAAACATAATTAATATCATTGATTTATGGAATTTATTTAATAACAAATATTTAATAACATAAACAAAAGATAAACATAAAATAAAATATTAGGTTATGTAAAAAATTTTTAATGTAAAATATTTCAGTTCCAATTTTTATTAAATGAAAGCATCTTTATTAAATACTACAACTTAATAGTAACTAGATTACTAAAAGTTTTCTAATCAACAATTGTTTTAGCACTAATGCTCACATAAATTATTTATTTATGGAACAAGTTAAATGAGGAATCTACTGTCTTTTTGAAAAGCAGAATAAATTATAATTTTGATATATATATATATATATATATATATATATATATATATATATATATATATATATATATATATATATATATATATATATATATATATATATATATATATATATATATATATATATATATATATATATATATATATATATGTATATAGATAGATAGATAGATAGAAAAAAAATTTCTTTTAAAAGTACCAAAGTGTTTTGAAAAATGTTTATACGTACTATTAAAGTATTATTAATAAAATATAATTTTTATTTAATTAAAAGATTTTTTTCTAAGAATAAAAATTGTAAAACAGTTCGATTGCCATTTGTATTTCGAAAGATTAGATGTATTCTCGCAGATATTTGCTTCTTTCTTTGAAATGAGATTTCTGTTTCAGAACTTCTCTTTCACTTATTTTGACACTTAATACTTTTAGTCCAGCAATTCTTCATTAAAATTTATCAATCTACCATACAAGGTGACAATATTATACTGTTGACAAAATTGCTTTTGATTGATTTTATTCATGTCCATCATTCTTTAGGAAAATTTCATTTGCTTAAGAGATCTTAATGTTAGTAAAACAAATAGGCAGATTTTATTTCCTTGTTTGAAGTAACATGTTAAACCACAACGACTACAAAAAATTGCTTTATTTGAGGCTGGATTAAAGCACAAATTAAAATTGTGGGAATGTCGCCCCCTATTTCCCTGACTTAAGCCCAACGGAATATAGTATTTGGTCTATTCTGCAATCAAGAGTATGCTCTAAGTCCCAATGAAGTTTGAAATGCCTAAAGGCTATTCTTAAGAAGAAATGGTCTAAATTAACGCCTGATGAACTGTGGCTCATTGCAGAAACTTTTACGTGACGTTTAAGGTTCTGTATCGATGCCTAAGGGAGCCATTTTGAAAACAAATATGTTGTACCTAAGTAACAAATGACATAAGTAAAGTTAATTTTTTGAAAATAAATTCACTGATTTTAGTTTAATACAAAATATTTTTTGTCAACAAGATAAAGTTGTCACCCTGTATTTTATGCGAATCTAATGCACCATCCAACCTAATGTACATCCCCATTTTAAAACTTTAAATAATAAAAAAAAATGTTTGGTGTCGAATATAATGTGCATCAATGGTATCAGGAATTTATTGAATATTATTTTACCCAACAATGAATATGTATATAATCTATCAATCAATGGTATGATAATTTTCTTTAAATTTAGACACCATATTTTAAACAACAATGGATTTATACATAAAGTAGCAGAACATAGAATTAACCTATTAGTGAGCTATTGTTATGTGAAACAATCATTGTTAATTACCACTACCGTACATACTGTACATATCGTAAAATATGAACATGAAATAAATCGTAACATTTCTATCTAGCTAACAGTTTATACAATCAGTGATTAATAGTAAACGTCTTTATTCACAAATGTTTTCATCACTGGAAACCTCACAGCTCTCTTCGTCAGAAGCAGATTCATTTCTTCTTTCGTCATCTTCGGCGTTCCAGAGTACGTCATCTTCACTGCCATTCAATGAATTTTATATAAAGAATGTCTTGAAAAATTTCTCAATCATTGGTGCTTCGATGCTTTTCCAGACAGCAAAAACCTATTGGGCAACAATGTGCGGTGCAGCATGCTTAATTTTTCCTATCGGGGTCAATTCACGGTTTGGCTCACAAAACCATTTTTCATTCTCAGCCTGAACGTACCCCTTAAAATATCTATTTATACTAACGTCCAGTGGTTATAACACAGACGTCATCCCTCCAGGAATGATAACAATATCACTTCTTAGGCTGTGCATCTTCTTCTTTACGCCTTCGGTGAGATGACCACGAAATGCATTCAGACAAAACATAGATGGTAGATTGGACAGCCCACCGGGACGGTGTTCCCATACATTTCGGTGCCATTCAATTATTAATGATTCCGTCATCCAGCCCTTCGCTTGGTTTCGAATCAGGACATCATACAGGAACAGCTTTTCATTCTTAGGGGTTTTAAGGCATGTTTTCCGTTTGAAGCTTAAGATAGGGGTAAGTTTGCACCCGTCTGTTCTTATTGCCAGCATCACTGTTAAGCGTTGTTTTTCACATCCCGGAGTTTTAATGATAACTTCCTTAGTCCTCTTCTCCATAATGGTGTAGTTACGAGGCATATCAAACCGAATCGGCGTCTCGTCAGCGTTGCCAATTTGCCCCATTGAAAAATTCTTTTCCTTCCAAAGTGTGATCACATACCGCTGAAATGTTAGTAGTTTTACCCCAAAATCTGCAGGAAGGTTTCGGCATATTGTTGTACAGCGTCTTAGAGATAAGCCCAACCGCTTCATAAGCCGATCCACCCATCCACGATTAACCTTAAAATCTTGTTTCGGTATTCCAAGAACTTCAACTTCCTCTTTTGATTTATCTCTTTTGGTATCATTACCGCACTACCCAAAACTGCTTTATTGATATTGAAAGATTACAGAACAGTTACAATTTTAGAAGAAAGTGAAATAATAATAATAAAGATCGAAATAAATGATCTGATATTAATAGTCTGCTCAACTTACATACCTCCTTCACAAAAAATTGAAAATACATTAATACAAATAGAAAAACAAATAATTAAAAACAACAAAGAAAAATGGTTAATATTCGGGGATTTTAATGCGAAATCCTCAATTTGGAGTCCAAGACCCACAGATAATAGAGGACATAAAGTAGCCGACTTTGTATTTAGACAAAACCTAGTAATAGAAAATAATCCAAACAGCAAACCATTTTATGAAAGTGTTTTGGGAATAAGTTGGATAGATCTTTTAATAACAAAAAATTTAACAAAAGAAGAAATAATTGAATGGGAGATACAGGATAAATTTACTGCCAGTGATCATAATATTATGGCTTGTAAATTAAAAATAAACACAAGCAAAAATCATAGAGAAATAAGATACAATAGAAAATCGTTAAATTGGCAAACTCTAAGCAATGGTTTAAAAGGATTGATTAAAGAAAGAAATAAAGAGATAATTGAACAACTGGATGCAAATGAACTTATTGAGACAATAGAAACAAGAATTTTAGATACATGTAAAAAGAGTAAAAAGAAAAATAATAAGAAGAGTATAAGATCAAATTATTGGTGGACAGAACAACTCACAATACAAAGATCAAAAGTAAGAGCATTAAGAAGAAGATATCAAAAAGAAATAGAACAGAATCACAGACAAGCTTTAAGAGAAATATATAAGAGAGAGAACGCAAAATATAGAATAATTATTAAAACTAAACAGTCCGCATTTAGAGAATATCTAAACTCAATTACAAATCAAAATGCATTTGGTAATCATTACAAATCAATTAGACAAAATCAAAACTTCAACATGATAAAAATGGTTGAAAAACAAGGAGGAATAATGACTGAAAGTATAAACGAAGCAATAGACACTATATTAGAATATAACTTCCAATATGAAGATATAATTACAATAGAGGAAATATATGAATACAGCAATGAGGAAGATATCACAATAAAAGAGATAGCAGATACAATAAAAGAAATGAAATTGGGAAAGGCACCAGGTTATAACAATATAGAGTTGGAAGTATACGCGGAATTATTCAATATGGATAAACTATGGTTTACAAAAATAATGAACAAATGCTGGACAACAGGAGTATTCCCAAACATATGGAAAAAAGCAAAAGTTATATTAATTCCTAAAGAAGGCAAAAATCTAGCTAAGACAGATTCATATAGGCCAATTTGTTTGTTACCAATATGTGGGAAAATTTTGGATAAGATAATATTAAACAGGTTAAACTATACTTTAAACAGTCAAAACAATATAAATAAACAGCAATATGGATTCACGAGAGGTAGAAGTGCAGAGGATGCAATATACGACTTAATATCAAAAATTAAGGAGAATAAGAAGAACAAATTGTATACCTGTATGATATCACTAGATATTAAAAATGCATTCAACTCAATTAGAAGAAATAATATACTGGAAGTCTTGAACAAATATAAATTAAAAGAAAATTTATATAAGACAATACATTCCTTTTTAGATAATAGAACTTATTTGAATTCAATCAATAAACCTATAAAATATAACATTGGAGTCCCACAAGGATCATCTTTGGGCCCGATACTCTGGAATATTATTGTAAATGAATTGTTGGAATTGGAGTTTGGAGAAAATGCAGATATACAAGCTTACGCTGATGACATAATAATAACGTGGAAAGATAAGATATATTATAAATTCACCGATACAATAAAATCAGATATAAGTAAAATTGAAAATTGGATTCATAAATATAAATTAAAACTCAGTATAAATAAATGTTACTATACAATATTTACAATTAGGAAAAACATATCTAGAAGACCTACTTTACAAATATTGGGACAAAACATCAAATATTCAAATCAAATTAGTTACCTAGGTGTCATTTTAGATCCAAAATTAAATTGGACAGATCATCTAAATTCCTTGCAAGATAAAATATTTTGCTTCATAAACAAAATAGATAGGATTACTAGGAAAACTTGGGGCCTAAAACCTGAAATAATAAAAACAATATATAAAGCAGTTATAGAAAAGATAATAGTATATGGATCAGTAGCATGGTACAATAATACAGTCAAAATGAATGTAAAAATAAATCAGATACAAAGAATAGCATTAATAAAAATAGCAAAAACATATAATACAGTGTCAACAGAAGCGCTACAAGTCCTAACAAGATGTCCACCATTGGATTATATAATTAAATATAACAAACTAAAATACTTATTATTGAATAAAGGACTAAACATTAAAATAGAAAATATGGAACTGAATAAAGAAAACACATATATTTAACAAGTAAAATATAAACCTCCTTGGAACAAATTAGAAATAAATTGGACTAACTCAATAAATATACAGGACTATTATATATTCACAGATGGCTCCAAAATTGACAACAAAGTTGGCTCAGCAGTAATCGTAGGAACAAATAACCAAATAATAGATATAATAAGATGCAGACTAAATGATCAAGCAACAGTTTATGAGGCGGAAGCTCAAACGATATTAACTTCAATAGAATATGCAATTAAAAATCATATAGAAATCTGTCACATACATTCCGACTCAAGATCAGTTTTGGACACAATAAAATCAGGGAAAACAGAAAATAAAACAATAGATAAAGTAATAGATTTGATTCAAACCAATAACAATACCTTCACCTTCCATTGGATTAAAGCACATCAAGGAATAGAATTAAATGAATTGGCGGATTTAAATGCAAAACAGGCCACAAAAAGAAATAAAATAGACTACATAGTACCATATACAAAACAACAAATCAAAACAATAATTCACAAACAGATATTAAAACAATGGCAATTGAACTGGGAAAATTCAAACAAAACTAGAAGACTGTATGAGATTTATCCAAGAGTGAAAGAAAATAGAGTTTCTGCAGATTTCCTTCTAAACCAGATTAAAACAGGACACGGTGCATTTGCAACATATCAACACAGATTCTTTAACAAGACAGATAAATGTCAATATGACAATCTTACACAAGATGTAGAACATATAATTTACGACTGTAAGCAATTTGATAAAACTAGGTTAAAATATTTTCCAGCAAATTATAAATCAATAGCCTTAAAACACATGTTCAACAAATCTAAAATAAAACGCGGTCTCCAAGAAATAATGTATAGCGTCTTTATAAGTACAATACCTTTAGAAACATAACATAAATGCAACAATGATACGGACATTGATATTGTCACAACTAAACTGTCATTATAACAGCGACTAAAATTGTAGATTAGTCTATTCTTAACTCTATACATTAGAATTTTGTTTATAAACTAAGTAAGTTTATACACTGATATATGGATATTGTAATTTATAATTTTAAATAATAAAGGCAAGTAGCCCATTCTTCCGTCTGGGGCGGGTCTGGGTGGACCGCGGGCTGGTGGCGGCCGGTCTGCGTGTAGGGCTCGGACTACGCCGGGGTGCTACGCACGTTTTGGCCAGTGCAGATATTGTTGCTGACTTTGGATTGGGGGCTAAGTTCCGGCCTTCGATCGATCATGAGCAGAGTGCTCTCCTGGCGGATTGCTGTCCGCGACTAGTCAATTTTGATGCCGAATACCTTAGGGTGGGACGGCCTAATAGCAACAACATACCGCTGAAATGTTAGTAGTTTTACCCCAAAATCTGCAGGAAGGTTTCGGCATATTGTTGTACAGCGTCTTAGAGATAAGCCCAACCGCTTCATAAGCCGATCCACCCATCCACGATTAACCTTAAAATATTGTTTCGGTATTCCAAGAACTTCAACTTCCTCTTTTGATTTATCTCTTTTGGTATCATTAGTCACAGGTTGTCCATTTTTCCTCCTTTCACGTACAAATTCCAAAACTTTTTCTTCAATTTTAGGATGTCTTTCTTTTTCGAGGGCCAGTGAATTTCCTTCTACTAGCTTTAGTTGAAAACAGTGCCAATTTCTGTTGCCGCCACAAGTGAACATTTCTCTTAGTTACGTTGAAGTCTCATCCTGCCTTACTATTGCCATTTGTTTCAGCATAAAGAATTATTATGAATGAATTATAATGAATTATTATTATTATAATTTGAAATTAGCGTCATATGACATTCTTTTCTGTTTCCCCTCCATTTCGTGACTACGAACGCTGCAGTTTGTATCCTCTATACAATAATGTGTCAACGATAAATATAACGGTAAATGAAGTCGAGAAATACAGTAATCCATTTTTATGATTTAAATTTGGTTGACGTCATCGGTGAACTGCTGACCTTGCACTTGAATCTAATGCATACCCAAATTTTGAATACCACATTTGGCCAAAAACGATGCGCATTAGATTCACGTAAAAATGGTACTATCTAGTAATACTAGTAATAACTCTATGTCTAGTGATTTAATAATATATTATTTATACAAACTATATAATATAATATTAATACAGATAAGTACTGAAGGTTATTTTTAGTTGCTAAATTTGCTGTTTGAATACAAGTTCTAATTTGATCACTTGAAGAGTAAGTAAGAGGATGGAGATGTAATATACAACATAAATATTTTCATATATCTTTATTTTAAAAAAATATTATCAAGAAATATATTATGAAACTTGCACCATATTTGGAATTAAATGTATGCAATTAATATTTACTCTAATGAAATGATAAGTTTATTTGTCAGAATTAAAATCTGAAATGCATTCTTCATTATTAATTCTCAACATATAGATCTAAGCAATAGAGAAGTTCTCTTAAAATGTAAATGTTGCTCAAGCATAATTATATTACTTAAACAACATATGTTGTGGTTGTCTTTTGCCAGCTAGGTTGGCAATATGGGGTGCGCTGTTTCACTTTTCCAACTAAACCGTAATTTGGTTTGGAATCCGACTTCCTCAGTACACACGTGCCAGAGACACCCGTTTATAGGGTAGGCAACCATTCACAACCCATTCATACAAGGAAAGGACAAAGACAGGAGAAAGTACAACCATTCTTGACCCGGGATTCAAACCCATGACCTCCCAATCCACAATCAGTCAAACTGGATCCTGGACAGATGGAGAGGGACAAACAAAATATATCTTCTAATTTAGCGAAATACAGTAAAAGACTTTCCGATTATATTTAATCCGGATTAAGTAAAGAAAAACTGTAAAAATAACGTGATTGCCGTTTGAATCCCATGATAGTATAAATACTTTTAAGAGAGCTTTTCTCACATAATATTCTAATTTCGACTTTGCTTAACCAATCAATTTTTTACACATTTAAATTCTTTTAGAATTATATTTTAGTCCAGTACTACTTATAATTACTAAAACTTATTGTTTTGTTCTATTTCATTTAAATTACTTTTTTCGAACACAAAAACAAACTCAATCTCCTTGTCAGTAGAAAAGAATTTGAAAAAAGTAAGGTTTAATATTGAAATTTATTACCAGCAAACTTTTTCTACAAATATTTCTAGAATACATTTACAACCTGTGCATCTAATTTTGTAAGAGTTTCTTAGAAATATATGACTGTGAAATTTTGCTAGTTTTGAAATAAATTTGTTTTTAAATGCGAAGCAAGGTTGAAGTATTAAGAAAATCTTTTGCTTATTGCATGTGTATGTGTGCCTCTTTTGATTAACATTAGAAGCTGTAAGCAAGCACTTTCAATTGAGAGACACTGTTATTATGGCATGTTTGTTAAAAAAAATTTTGTTTATTTATGCTAACTTTTCTAGGTAAAATTGAAACATATGGTGTTATTAGTGAAAGTTAATATAGAGCTGTTATATTGGTTAACGTTCATATATAAAAATGAAACTTATTAAAAAAGATCTCTTATTCACATTCACCTTTATCATAATATTATATACGTTGTTGTTGTTGTTCTCGTGTGCCAGTTAGGATGGCAAATTGGGGTGCGCTGCTCCACTTTTCCAACTGAACTGTATTTGGTGTGGAGTCCGACTTCTTCAATGCTCACACATGCCATACGGACCCATTTATAGGGCAGGCAACCATTCACACTTTATTCTCACACAATGAAAGGACAAAGACAGGATAGAGAGAGAGAGAAATTACATCCATGCCTCAACCGGGATTCGAAACCAGGACCTCCCTATCCGTAGTCTTGCACACTGACCACTAGACAAGTTGGCTGGCATTTAGACATAATTACACATACTCACATTATCTGTTTCTTTTTCTAAATAAGCAAAATACTTTTTTATCAATTTGAAAAGAATAAAAGTTTTATTTGTTCTTTACAAAACTTATAATTTAAAAATTTTTGTTATTTTAAATCAGAGTTATGGGCATTTTGTGCGAAATGCGTATCAACAATTTTGGCGTTATTTCACTCTTCCTTTAAATAAAGCAATTTTTAATCCTTCATGAAACAAATACGTTTGTAGAACCTTTTTTTTTATTTAAATTATATTCTGTATATACAATTGTAAAAGACGTATAAAAATTTTTGTTTGCATTAAAAATATTTATATATAAGTGTCACTTAATTTTCAAAATTATTCCTAAAATGTAACAACAGCTTATTTTAATCAAAATTAAATTTTAATGTTGGAAATCAACTATTTATATATAGAGTACAATTGTGTCAATTCAACAACAAAATAAAGAAAATAATATGTTTTGGAATGTGCACACAACAGTTACTTTAACGCAGAAAATATTGACTTTGGATTGTGTTTGTATTTTTGAAGCATTTTAATATGTTACTGTAATTAAAAATCTTCAAGGAATTTCATTTGCAAAAGCTTTTAGACATCTGTCCTCCATCCTTCGCAGCAGTCAAAAAACGTACTTTGAATATCAAAATAGATAATATCTATAAAGTTTAGATTAAGAAACTTATTTAAGCATATTCACAAGAACATCTCATTATTTAATACAAAAACCATAAGCAATCTTTTTTTAAAAAAATAATATAATTATTGGTAATAACAACAACCCACATGCTTATCCAAAAATATTTCTTATGGTTTTATCCTAATGATTCTTATCAATAATTTACCTATACTCTCTGGGGATTTTTGTATATGATTTAAGTTTATATTCTCCATATAACCAAAACTTCCGGTTAGAAAAAAAAAACCAAAGAACAAATTTTACTATACTTAAACTTTTAATTTATTTACACTTTAAATGTGAATTGTATTGCATCGAACCGAAAAAAATACAAACCAAATTTAATCATAATGACATATACTCTCTTATAAAGCACAAAAAAGTGACTTAAAATAAAATGTGCAGATACATCAATTTTTTCCATAATGCAGTATAATATCAAATTATTTCAAAAGTGAGGCAATATTAAAAAAAACTATTATATCCTTACATTTTTTTCATGGTCATACAGTTAAGATGATTACCGGATAATGCACTGCACTATAAGCCAGAGAAAATTCTTAACAGAAAGTGAAAGACAATATGAAAACAATTTTGACACAGATGCCGTATAATCCAGGATTCCAAATTCTGAATTCTTTTGGCAATGAACAAATAGTGCCAAGATGACGTATTGTGACGTGTGCTATGACGTAAATACTAGAATTTCCAAAATAGAATTTTCTGCATAATTCTTTCAGCTCTCCATCTCTATGACGTAATAAAAATCTGGTAGCCAGATACATAAGAAATTTGTCAAAAAATCTCCTAACTCACAATTTAGCATCCTGGATTATACGGCATCTGTATCGAAATTTCAGTTTCTAGTAATTATTAGTACATAAAAATAGATTTATAATAGAAGAAAATATTAAAATAATAGTAATGTTAAGTTAAATATATTTTATACCATTAAATGTTTGGAAATATATAATCATTGTCTATTTATATCAATATTATTAAAATGTAGACATTAGATTTTGAATACAGAGAATAGTTAATAATTCTATTTAGACATAATATGATGCTCAAATAGACTCTAATAAGCAAACATCATGAAAGATTAGGTCATTTCATAAGCAATTCAATTTACATTAGACATGTCAAAATGTCTAGAGGAAATCTAGTCAGAGAGTGATCAGGATCAGAAACCTTACACAGCTACATATGCACTCTGAGGTTTCTCTATTTGCAACCTCATTTGAGGTCTCTGAAACATTTAGGCAAGAAACTGCATTTGGATATAGAAAGCGTTTGTATCAAACCTGTATTATTCTTTATATGATATCTACGTTTTAACAACCAGTATTGTTTATTATAAAGTGAAATAAAAAAAAAAGTTAAACAGTTTATATATATATATATATATATATATATATATATATATATATATATATATATATATATATATATATAGTTTTCTATATATATATTTGAATTTATATATATATATATATATATATATATATATATATATATATATATATATATATATATATATATAATATATATATATATATATATATATATATATATATATATATATATATATATATATATATATATATATATATATATATATATATATATATATATATATATATATATATATATAAATATATATATATATATATATATATATATATATATATTTATATATATATATATATATATATATATAAACTTTTTTTTAAATGTGTCCTCAAGAAATCAGAAAATATATATCTAAAAAAATACTGTTGCGATTTTGTACACTCTTTGTTCATGTAAAGCTTTTTTGTTAAAATACTGTAGAGTTCCTACAAATTGTACATGTTTAAAATTTTCAAATTTGTAGTTTTGAAGAAAATTGTGATTTATTTTATTATACTACACAACATAATAACAGGGAGAAGAAAACTGTCCATTTAATCAATTAAGTTATTAACTCAACTGTAAAAGATATCCATGATACCGATTAAAATAAAATGAAAACATAATTAATTAAATTGCAGAAGCACTTATGTTTTGTAGAAGTCAATAGAATCAACAATTTTAAAATAAAACTGCTTTTTACCTTTTATTGACATTATATATATATATATATATATATATATATATATATATATATATATATATATATATATATATATATATATATATATATATATATATATATATATGTATGTATGTATGTATATATATATATGAATTCAGCAAACAAATTTATTGACGTAGTAGTATAAAATTTTTGGTCGTCCAGTTATGTAGATTAATAACCTGTAACCATATACATGATGACTGAATTATTCAATGAGATGTTTGATTTTCCTATTTTTAGTGGTCAAATATACACTAACCAACATTGAAAATGTAACGCCAAGAAGAAGTATCCAGAAAATTATCTAAATTTCAAGGTAGATGCACCTTTCAGAGTTATGCAAATGACGTGAAATGCGCGACTTTCCAAAACACTTAGAATAAGATATAAGACGAGGAAACGGCGGAGTACGCAATATTCTCGTCATTATTACTGCCTGGAAAATAAAACGCTGAAAATTTGTTCTTGTCGGAAAGGATGTCTGTAATTGCAGAGAATAACAGGGTATATTCGACGGAGTCAGTTCCACCAAACAGATGAGTTTACATTGTGATCGGACTCTCAAAAAGGCAAGTTGGTCCTTACGGGAAATCACAGCTTATAGTCACTTGAACGCGACCATGGTGCCCCGGCTGTGGTGTAGATGAATGGTTGGAGCAAGGGTCTGTAGAACGTTCTCGGAGTGACGGTACAGCCACAGTGACGTCTGCACGGGTGGATAGACATGTCCAATGTTAGGGAGTGGCTGCCCCGCAAAGATCATCGACTAAATTTCTACAACATGGGAAAGACACCCTGGATGTTCCCATACCTAGAAAAACCATTTGCTGCCGATTGGTTGCCAGTGGTCTGCACTTATGGAGTCCGTTAAAAAGACTGTCATTGACCCCACAGCATAGACCTCAATATCTAGAATGCTGCCAGATTAGAACGATGTGGACGACGACAGTGTGTTTATGATACATTAAAAGTTTCGAGACATTTTAATTTTCAACGCATTTATAAGTTTTCAGATTTCCTAATTTTAAAATCGTTGTTTTTCAGTGTTTAGTCAGAAAACTTTACCAAAATATATTACAGACACATTTAAAATATGCCGTGTTGTTTCATAAAATTCTTAACAATTAGTTAAAAAGAATTACAAGAAGGTTAATCTTTTCCAACACCAATAATATTTTCATTTCCTTTTCCGCTCTTCTTATTATGATTTCCATGCTTCTGAGTAACCTATAAAAACAAGGTAACCGTTCAATTCACAACTTTTTTGTACGAAATTTTAAACTGCCAGTAGTAAATTAACCACACAAGTATATATAATACACAAATGCAGTATCCCCATTTTTCCTGCTTACAGAATTATTGAAAAGTAATTTTATTATTTTTATTAAGTTTAGAGCAAAATGAACGATAGATATAGGGGAAAGGAAGTTCACAATTGCACATCCAAATAAATTTAAAATCTGCAAAATATTATTTTCAAATTTCATTTATTTGGGTATCATCTAATTTCCAAAAATATTCATTATTTCATAAAAGCTATAGTAAGCCAGTTTATGAAAGTAATATCAGTTTATAGCTGTGATAATCTGATATTACACTAAAATAAAAAAATAAAAAAAACTTTCTTGCAAGATTACAAAAGCAGATTTTACCAAATAACAATTTTCTTAATTTCAATTTAATTATTTTTTTCAAAAACGCTTTATATATATATATATATATATATGCATTTTCTTACAAGAATAAAAAATTTAACATCAACAAAAAGAAATTGATTTCTCTTCTTCGAATGGTAGAAATGTTTTTCAAAATTTTACTTTGCATAGTATTAAAGTAAAGATTTTTATTTTGACACAAATTCATCGATAAACATGCGCATTAGAGGATTTTCGAATCTTAGAACTTTAACTCAACATGAACCAATAAGAAAAGAAAAAATTTAAAACATGTTATTTGTAAAATAAAAATGCTTATATATAAACTTTAAACGGTATCTATACGAAATCCGCTAAAAGTTTTCAGTACCGAAAGATGTTGAATAAGCAAGAAATACCAATCATATCCTTTGCAATTAGTAATCTGTTTTCAATTTAGAATTTCAAATTTTATGAAAAATTTGCTTAAAGGGATACCATCAATTATTGAAGTCTTATTTTGGTATGTAGGATTAAAGAAGAATTTTTTTCCCTAGATCTGAATGAATATTCGATTACAACTAATGACTTGAATAAGCAGCATTATTTTAGAAGACACATTTTTCTTTTTTGTCAGAAAAAGAATCCTTAAAGAAGAAATGAAAAAAAAATGAAAGAAAGAAGGAATTCAAGCAACCATAAAGAGCAGAAATAAAGTGTTTTGAAAATTATTTCTTCGTGATTTGATAAATGGAACTTCGATCTATTTTCTAATTTTAAGTGAACACAAAAAGCATGTAATAAATATCAGATACACTGAGAATTTCAGTTTTCAATTATTTAGATCAGAATTCCTTTATTTTACTATTTTTATATTATAGATATGAATTTTCTGTTCTTTTTGATCAGTTTATTTATTGCATCGATACAGAGTATTTTGAAAGATCTTTAAAATCATCCAAACTTCAACCTTAATGCAGAGAACGTAGAAAATGAAGTTAGGTTTGACACTGATCCTTGAAATATGAGCACTACGTTTCAGCATCAAGTAAAAAATTTTGAATAAATTGTGTATAAATATAAGGATATGAAACAAGATTTTAAAACTTATTACTTTGTATCTATATCCTTTCAAAGTCCTTGAAATATAAATTTGTTTCCTTTGAATATCATGCGTTCTAACAAATGTTGATTTATTGTACAGCGGATATTGTACCATGCATACAGCAAACATTAATTATCAGATTTTATAGTTGTTTTACAGAATACAGATTTATTGTACAGAATACAGATTTATTGTAATTTATTGTAATGCAAACTAGATTGCAAATATGATTCATATTGGAAAAAATTGAAATGATTGTCAATTAAGAAACACAATACTATCTTCCTCGAATCATTACAAAATAGTAATTTGTTCTTGATATGCTGTTTTAGGTTGTCTCTGTGACCTGTAAAGATAGTATAAATAAAAATATATGACTTGCTTCCAAAAATATTTAAGAACATGTAATTTTCTAAAAATTGTCTATCATGATGATAAAATGAATTTTGTCACTTAAGATATTCTTGTTGTTGTTTTTTCATGTTCCCTTTGGTCAGCAGTGCTGGACGAGGTTCATAACATTAAACACCCCCAAAACATCACGCATTATCGAAGGATCGTCCCATAAATCTTGCTTGGATAACCCCGGGCACTCAAGAATGTCTTCTGGGGTAGCTTGTTGAGGGATATTTTCATGTACTAAAAAGCTAAACTTGATACATGACAACTCATATGTGAGCAAAGGTCTGTAGTGCTCATATCTGTTTTTCTGATATGGGATGCAAAGCGTCAGCCCTGGTTAGGTGGTCAGCCTCTAACATGAAACCACGATTTATATACAGACTTTTATTATAATATAGCAGAAGGTAACATAATACATAAAGTCTTACGAGACTTAGTTGAAAACAACCTCATCATAATAAATTACAGTAAAAATATGAAAAATAATTATGAAATACAAGAAAGCATAAAAGACTCAATGCAGTATCTTATATCATACTCAAATTTATATTATGAATAACACCATCGAAAAGTTTTTAATATCCATATAGAAATAATCATACTCTAAAAGAAAAAAAATCTAACTCAGCAAATATATGCACACAAAATTAAAGAAGCATTTCTTTACACTTTATTTATTAAAATCTATTACTGCTAAAGATTTTTAATTGAAAATATATCCTTTGGGGCTAACAAATGCACTATGATTTATTCTGATAAGGCAACGTATTCTGTATCCATGCATATTTTACCATAAAATATCGTCGCTTCATTTAACTAACATATTCAATAACATCATAACTCTGCTAGGAATTTGAAGGGGAATCTCAGAAACTGAATTCCATGTAGAAGGTTTCTAAATCACAAATCTGTGAAAATACTTTTAGTAAACATTATAAAGAAGCTAATGTTTTCTGTCAAAATACTCTGATGGATTTTATGGGAATAGTTTCTATCTTTCATATGAGGATGTGCGCTCTCTCTTTGAGATGGAAACTTGCGTCACAAGTGCCATTTCTTCCGCGTTTCCCAACTCCTCCCTCAAACCATTTTTCTCATTTCCTTTTATTTTTATGCAATCTATGAACATGTTAAGGAGCCAAATCTTTGCGATGAAAAGCCAAGCTTAAAGGAAATGTTGGTGAATCATTCACCAACATTTCATTTCACGAAAGAAATTTTGCAGTAAACTACCAATTTACATGCACACATATACATATAGGTACACATTTATAAATGCATTTACCTATCCACATACATATATATGTGCATGAGCCATTAAAAAAATGGCATATTTATGAAACGGAACTATTTAAATTTTTATTTCATTCAAGCAAAAGTTTTCAAGAACAATTCACTTGTAATATCTAAATAATTCATGAAAAAACTAACTATCTTGAAAAATACTTTTAATTTAAATAAATGTATTCTACAAATTATTGAAATTTAGAAAATTTGATATAAACTCTTTTCTAAAAAGGAAACATTCATTACAATATATATTTAACCTGATTTCTTTCAAACTACACCACCCAAAAGGAGTTAAATGATAGTATATTGATAGTATATTATTAAAGAATTTTAAAACTTTGTTTTATGATTAATTGAGGTAACTTCATTATGATAACTTTATTAATGTAATTTTTAATTTATTATTTGGAATAATACCTCCAATAATTTCACAGCATATAGATTTAGCTAGGTTACATAATTATGAATATAAGACAGGCTAAATCAATTTTTACAGCCCATTACAATTGAAAATATGTATAATTATTCAAAATATTCTTTCTGTATTTTATTATTACCACAGATATATTATGCATATTAAAAGATTAAATTTACACTGTTTATAATGTTTTATTTTTAAGCGTTCCCTTAAGCAAGCCATAGAAAATAATCTACAAACAAGTCGACTATTATATAATAATGTATAAACAAATAGCAAATAAACTGGGGTTCAATTTTCTTTCTTATAAAATTGCGTATATAGATATATGTATGTGTGTGCGTATGTGTATGTGTGTGTGGGGAGGGGTGTCAATCAAAAATTCATTTAATCAAATTCATAAGCAATTCCTAATAGTTCATGAAAAAATTATTTATCTTGAAAAATACTTTTAATTCATAAAATTATTAATCAATTATTGAAATTTACAAAATTTGACATAAACTTTTTCCTAAAAAGGAATATTTCATTATAATATGCATTTAACATTATTTATTTCAAACTACATCATGCAAAAGGAATTAAATGATAATATGTTATTAAAAATCTTAAAACTTTGCTCTATTATTAAATTATCTTTATTAATCTAATTTTAAATTTATCATTTAAAATAATACCCTCAATATTTTTAAAGCATGTGAGTTTAGCTAGGTTACTTAAATATGAACATAAAATAAACTAATGAAATATTTTTATAGTACAATACAATCGATATTTTGAATGCTTATTTAAAATTATCTATCTATCTATATATATATATATATATATATATATAATATATATATATATATATATATATATATATATATATATATATATATATATATATATATATATATATATATATATATATATATATATATATATATATATATATATATATATATATATATATATAATAACTGCCTTGCCAAAGTTAGTATCAAAACCAATGAGATTTAGGATTGCTTTATTCATGTCGAAAATCTCTGCATCAAAGTTTGAGGCTTTTAGTCCAAAAGCACAGGATTCCTCAAAATTATGTGTATATATATATATATATTTACATATATATATACATATAATTTTTTTGAATTAATGATGATGGAAAATAAATTATAATTTAATTTTTTGAATTAATTATAATTTAATTATTAATTATAATTATTATTTATTCAAAAAATTAATTATAATTTTTTGAATTAATGATTTGATGGATAATATATATATATATATTTACATATATATATATGTATATATATATATATATATATATATATATATATATATATATATATATATATATATATATATATATATATATATATATATATATATATATATATATATATATATATATATATATTACAAAAAAATTTCCTGCTATATATACTATATACATATTGTGCATGTTTAAGACAAATCTTAAAAATTTGTTTGCATATAAATTGTAACTCTGTTTCCAAATCATCAATATTTGTAAAATGTAAGATTACGATTATTGCAAAAAATTTCCTGCTATATTTATCTGCAGAGCAACAGCCTCATATTATTTTAAATTTGCGTCATACGGTTCATGTCTTATTCAGCTCTTACAAAAGAGAGTAATATTAAAAAAACCAACATTTCTCCTTTAAATAACTGTACTTAGAATGCAGGAACGCGCTATACATCCTCCATTGTTTATATTGATTGTTATCAAGCTTGAAACCGTCATTCTGAAGACGGACCTCATAATTAGAGCACGAGAAAATTTTATTGTTTGATATTATAATACTTTTAATGTATTTCCAGAAAACAAACAAAGATGAAAAGACACTAAATATCCTAATTAATTTAAGGGTTTTGCCTAGTATATATGTAAGAGAGAGAGAGAGGTTTTCAGAGCATAATGTTCTGGGTTTGATCCGAGCTACTGTTAACGAAAGTGGGATATTTTGCATTTGCATGCATGTTTGTTGGGGTGGAGGCTTGCAAAATCTACAGGTTTCCTTCCTTGCAACATGTTGGGACGACCCGTTATCGATGAAAAATCGATTTACGAGGTAGATATTAAAAATCTTTACAAAGGTCTCTTGTTTAGTAGTCCACTACGCAATGCCAGATGTTTTGCTTCATGCTCACTGCGTTCTAATGATAATGATATATTCTTTAAAGAGAAACATTCATCCCTGCAACTTTGAAACAAACAGTGATGGATGTTGCATTTCTCTCTTCAGTCTGCATGTTTGTTGGGATGTGTGCTTAGGAGTTTTCCGTGCTTATTACTTTGCGACAAGTAAATGCGACTTCTGTCTATGAAATTATCTCGAAGTCAAATAATGCGATGAACATTAAAACTTTTTACAAAAAGCTTAACCGTTAGTCTGTAGACAAATTGGAATCAAAATATTTCATTTTGCGCTCCATCAGCCTATGATAGGAAGTCCTAACAATATGTACCGGATTTCATTCCTACCATTATTGAACAACGGAAGGTAGATAGATGCTTCTATTTTCAGCATACGAGTCAAACTTGGTGTGTAGTTGGCAGTTTTCTATATTTTCTACCTTATGATACATGAATACGATATCCCATTATTTATGATTACCCATTATCTATGAAAAGTTTTCCATGAAGGCATTTTATGCAGTACATATTAAAATAATTTTTCAACAGCATTGAAATGTTGGACTGTCTATCAAGCGGTCCCATATTTTCTTTAAGAACTTGAGACCTTCTTCCTCAACCACTTGAGATCGTCTCACTTTTTTCTTGCATATCTGTCGGGGTGGGAATTAGAGAGTTTTCTATATACTTGTAATTTGCACACATGAAACCACCTGTTTACATGAAATTCTTAAAGGTAACACGTTGTGGAGGTCCAAGTACTGCAGTGGCATAGTCATATAAGAATAAAATGGCTGCGGGATGATAATCTATTTACACAGCAAATTGAAGATTGCCTGTTATTAAACACTGTTGTTCAGTTGCATGACCAAGATAATCGAAATGGGATTCCTGGTTTCGATACGAGCAGGATGAACATCGGAAAAAAATTTATTTTTTACTTTACTGTAAGAACGCAGGTGGTAAGAAATTAACATTTTTCTCTTTGTGACACTTAAACACATTCTGCAGCCTCTGATCAAATTTATCGGATGGTATTCCATGGTGATTGATTATTTTAATCAAAAGATTTACATGTGTCTTTGTTGTGTTAAACTATTCTTTACAGAATTTTAAAATGCTAACATGCTCTATGAAACATCATAGTAATACGATTTGAAATTCTACCACAAAAAGAACTTTGAAATAAAACAATATATTTAATGCATTAAAAGTGTAAATATGCTTAAATAATTTCATAATAAGATCATGCATATATAACTCGCAAAAATAATAAATTTCATGTGTAATGAAAATTATTTCAATAAATAATTTTATGCAATGAAAATCTATTAAGGAAAAATATTTCTAGCAATGTAAATTGTAGAAAGATACCAAAATTACTGAAATTTTCATGTATAATACTTAAACAAGGCAAAAAATTGCTGCCCCACATTTAATGATTTTCAAACTCAATATATATATATATATATATATATATATATATATTCTTGTCATTTCTAATATTTCAAGATTATTCTGTTTAACATAATATAAATTTTTTACGTCATATTCCCATAATATTTACATATAATATAAATTTTAACACTCTGTACACCCTTTTGCTTTCCAAATAAATCCATTAAATGAACTAAAATTATCCTTATGTAAAAATTATTGTAGTGATATTTTCTTGGCACTAATAAACAAAATGACATCCATTTTGGACTAAATATTTGATTTATGAATATAACTTATATAAACAATGCCAATAAATTTTAATTTTCAAGCATCAAATCTGAAATATTTGCAAATATTTTTAAGAAATTAAATAAAATCAAATTATCTTTTCGGGAGATTGTTTTCTGGATGTTTTAATTGTAAAAAATAAGTAAGATTTTATTTGAAATAATTAAAGTCTTATACATGTAATTTCTATCAAAATTATGCGAAAATTACATTTATTGTAGCTCACGTTTTAAAAAGTTAAATCATTTATATTTTTATATTACTCATTAAAATTCATTAAACAACAATATAAAACATAAATCTAACAATTCAGATAAATTTTAGCAAAGCAAGGAGATATTCTTCATGAAACGAACGATTACACATTTAAGCAAACCAACTCTGAAAAGAATTTCCTTTTATTTCATTTGTTTATTTTTTCTAAATTTGTGTATCTGATATTGCTTAAGAACTTGCCAATTTTTCTATCTCTTGACCCGAAATTAGCGCATGATTTACTAAATCTCTTAATTATATTCATTCGAATCAGCAATACATTTGTTTGAAAACCTATAACACCAGACGGTGTTATCACGTATTCACTGTCATGAAATTAGAAAAAAATGCTTACATAAATAAAAATGTGTTCAAAAATAAATGTAAAAAAAACTTATTTGTAGATATGTAATATTGCTTAAAAACTTACTAATTTTTCTATCTGTTGACCCGAAAATAGCTTATGATTTATTAAATCTTTTAATTTATCTATTTTAGCGCATGATTTATTAAATCATTTAATTATATTTATTTTATAATACTATTTACTCAATCTTTTAATAATATTATGATTTATGAAATCTTTTAATTACATTTATTTTAGCGCATTATTTACTAAAGATTTTAGTTATACTTATTTAGAAACTTAACAACACATTCGTTTGAAAACCTATCAAAATGTTCACACCAGATGGCGCTTTTTAGTTTCCACAGTAAATTTAAAACAAAATAAGTTGTGCTATGAAATTAGAAAAAATAATGCTTAGATAAATAAAAATGTTTTTATTCAAAATAAAAAAAATTTTAAAAAAATGATTTCTAGACAATTCTTTTTTTCGATTTCGATTCACCATCGACTATTAAACGTATCATCTAATGAAATAAATATAGCTCTTTATCACCATTAATAATTAACATTTTAAATGTAGAGATGGATTCAAAAAATATTTTTAAAGATGATAAATAAAGTTTATTATGTATTTATCTTAAATATTTTTTATGTAATTTATATATACTTTTTCTCATTTTGCTGCAATGTAATATTTGTACATTGCAATATAATATTTGTATAGTTCAAATTTTATGGACGCGTGATGAAATTTTATGGATGCAAATTACAAAGATTATCATTAAAGAAAGCTGTGAAAAAAATTATTAAATCAATTTCCATTCCACTTTATTAAACAAACGAAAGTCTCCAAAGCAGCTTTTTAATTATTTTAATTTTCGTTTTCGGAGAAGTGTTGTTTTAGTTCTCGGCTTCATCTATTTAATTATTTGAATACACGTTTTAATATTTTTCATTCATTTTCTTTTTATTTTAAAAAATAATTTATTGTCATTAGAATAAAAAAGAGAAAAGTCAAACTAATTTGTGATAAGAATACTTTAATTTCTTTTTATTTGCGATGAAAAATATTCTCAGATAATTGTTTTTTACAACTAAAAGAATTTTTATGTGATAAATATGTGCACTTTGAAAGAATCATTATAAGTATAAAAGGTTTAAAAAACAAAGATCTAAAATTGAAATACTTTATTTCCAATTATAGCAAGAAAAAGAAAATTACTTACAATAATAAAAGTATTTTCCCCAGAGCTTCATTGAATCAATGTGTGAAATAAATTTTGTTAGTTTTGTAAAAAAAAAAAAAAAAAAAAAAAAAAAAAAAATCTTTATTTTTTACAAAGCATTTAATTTTCGTATGTAAATATACTATTTTTTTATTTCATAACTTAAACTTTTGGTATAATTTAAACGGCACCATATTTCAGAAAATGGATTTGTATACTTCTAATTAAATATAAACAAAAACTGAAGGAAAGAGCTGATAACTGACACTTGCAGCGAATCGAAAAACCATTTTTTATAGTAATTAACTTTAAAGTTTATAAGTGTACAGGTATCGTAATTAAGATACATCTTAAAAGTAAGTATAATGCAAATACATATTAATCATTTTATTACCTCTTCTATAAACATTCCGTAAGAATGGGATTTTATTTAGAAGAATAAATTAAAAATTTATTTTAATATCTGGAATATGGAATGGTGTAGTATTGTCAGTTCTTCTTCCAGCTCATACATCTTAAAGTAGTTATTAAACTTGTACTGTTTAATTAGTTTAATATGCTACCAATCTCCCCTGGACCTGGTTTGCAATTGATTTAATAAAGTTATTAAATCAATTTTAAGTTATTAAATTAAGTTTGTATTTAATAAAGTTAAAAATATTTTCAAGTCAGTCTCATACAAACAAAATGCAAAAATTACTTTTGATTGTATGAGACTATACTGTATTATAGAGTAACATGTTTTTGCTTTGATTCTCTAGTGTATATTATCATCATCATCAATGGACAGTGAGCGGTTATAGACGTATACTTCGTATGCTATAATTTTGACTGAGTGTAATATTAAGCACTTTCTGCGGCTTAAAAGATAATGACATAGTCAGAGCTATTTCACAAACTTAAATGAGATTTATACAAAATAAATTGAAGAACTTATGGAAAAGAATTGCCTCTTTATTCATTAATTCAAAAATTTCATTTCACTCACTTTCCTATGCATAAAATTTTTCCAATTCCCAAAATGCTTTACACAGGTATTGACATTGCTTTTGATTATTTAAGCACTTTATTTTTATTTGAAAAAATTTGCGTGGATTTCAATGCATACATACTATATAGTCGTCGACTCTGTAATCTTAGCGAAGAATATGCCTGATGTGTCAGAACCAAAACCTTAAAATTAACTACAAATTTCTTTTATTGTTTTGGAATATCATATGACTTCAATGTATAGCATTATTGTTCGAAAAACAATTAAAATACTCAATTGCTAGCACATTTATATATCTTAGCTAGCACTTTAGTTTGAAGACATAAAAAATTAATTTTAGCATATTTACTATAGAATTATATTAACATTTTCATTAAATTTATTTTTTCCGTCTATTATTTTTTGCTCAAAACAGATATTTTAATCAAGCTTACAGCAGTAATTACGAATTTATATTCAATATACTTCATAAAAAATTCTTAAATAAGATTAATATAAAAAAAGTTGTTAATAATTCTGATTAAACAATAATGAAACAAATTAGTAATATAAAATATATTAAAATAAATAAATTAGAACCCTTAAAGCTTTATTTATATTTCATGTGGTGCAATTTAATTATTTTTAAGATTCGTTTTATATTTCCACCCGTAAGCATTTATTCATTTTTAAAATAATTCATAATTTAATGATATCTGTAAGAGAATCGTAGTTTAAAGTATACAAAATATTTCCCGAGGCTAACTAGAATTCTAACATTGATATTCAACTTCAGTTTTCGACCAAATCATGAAAATTAAGTAAATTATTGTTGAGTTTCAAATAAAAATCTTTTAATAAACTGTCAATATTGGTATGTAAAAGTAGCTTGAAGCATAATTAAGAAGCATTTTGAAATTATTGTTCTTATTACTATAACTATCACTTATTACTATTATTTATTACTTTTAAATACTATATAGAATCCTTAGATTTTATTTTAATTTACTTTTTAATGAGATCTACTAATTTAATTTCGAATATTATTGTCAAAATACTTTGATTGTTGTTACTAAATGAAAAATATATTTTAATTTCCTGTTTAGAAATATTTGAGATTTTTCAATCAATTTTTATTATTCCTTTAATTGATATTTAATCTTTGCTACTATATAAATGATTGATAATTTACTTTTTAATGAGATCTACTAATTTAATTTCGAATATTATTGTCAAAATACTTTGATTGTTGTTACTAAATGAAAAATGTATTTTAATTTCCTGTTTAGAAATATTTGAGATTTTTCAATCAATTTTTATTATTCCTTTAATTGATATTTAATCTTTGCTACTATATAAATGATTGATAATTTTACTTTATTACTTTTATCACTAACTTAAATGTGAGTCAATAGAGGTAAAAAAGAAAGCAAAAGTTATTTGGATTATTTTATTAAAAAAAGTTTATTAAAATAGTTATCAATTATTGAATTTCTTGAAGCCATTAATAATTATCATAAAATGCATGATTTAAAAATGTCATTAAAAATTTAATTTGAAGCTTATAAATTATTTAAAACAACTAAAGTAAATTTTTTATTTATGACTAAAACTATCAATTGATGTAAATTATTAAAAATGCATCGTAAAATTTTCAAACAAATGCAAGGAGGTTTTATTAATTATATAATTTACTAATAAATAACCCCTTTTTTATTGTTTCTTGTCCTTAATTTCTATGTTTTTTTTTATTTTTTCTTATAACATAAAATTTAAGAAGAATCTGAGAATTTTATTTTATATTTCATTACTAAAAATGTGCCTTTGCATAGAAAATATAGAAAATTTTCAATGTATCACAAAGTTATCAAAAATATAGATAGATTATTTAATTTCCTGAATTGTATTTTTTTATTTCTCTAAATCTAAAAACGTTTATTCAAGTAACTATCAAAATAAAAATATTAAAAAGTTTTTCCTATTCACAAGATGAATTCATCTCATTATAAACTTCAATTCTTATTGGAAGAAATTAAAAAAAAATATTTAATATGATTCCGAAAAAGATATTACAATGACACATAACAATAATTAAATTCTTTTCCTCGGAGAAAACACTTAGAGTAAACACGATGCATTATTATATTACTCTCTCATCCTCCAAATGACAGTTTTATTCTCCAGCTTTTACGCTCTTTTAGCTTAGTAAAATTTCGATATCCAAACAAGACAGATAATCATCATTAGTCACTTGATGCTGCTGATATGAAAATTTATTTCTTTTCATTCATTTCAGGTGTAGTAATATTCTTAATCTCACATGTTTAGTAAAAAAAGGTAATTTCCAATGTAGCTCTGAGCGATATAAAATTAATAAAGTTAAAGACCGTCATTAATTTAAATTTTTTTATGTAAACATACCCGAATGCTATTTATGAAGAATATTCATTTTGTAAGCTCATCTATAAGACAACAACTCATACATATAATGTTTTAAGATGAAGTTACAGTCAAAGGCTGAGCAGTTCTATTTTTTAAATGTTACATTGATAACAATTATTCATTTTCTTGGTAGTTAGCAGCAAAATTAAGTTTCTAAGTTTTTTTGTTACCAATACACATACAAAAAGAATTTGTAACGAAAGAGTAAAATAATCTTTTAAAAAAGGGGTTTTATTTTGCAAAGATTATTTATATTATTTTATGAAGAATAATTTTATTTGTGGCCAATAAAAAGTTGGATTTTGAAGTTGCTTTTCTAGAAAAGCAAATACCAACTTTCATGTAATAAAAAGTCGTTAGAAAATGTGTGAGTAATTATAACAACAAATACAATTTCTTTATATATATATATATATATATATATATATATATATATATATATATATATATATATATATATATATATATATATATATATATATATATATATATATATATATATATAAGAATCGACTAATATTACATCATAATGTTAAATCATCTTCTGGAAGAAAGATTATACCTGAGAATATTATAAACTTTTAATTATTCTTATAGTTAATAATTGCTTGTAACTACTAAATATTTAAGATATGTACTCTTTACTTTCCACTAATTATTTAACAAATTTTCATATTGACTTTTTATTATTTTAATGATAAAATAAGTTGTTTTAAAATAAGCTAGTTAATGAAATGAGTGATAAAAATTTTAAAAAAATGACTAAATATTACGCATGAAATAATTTAAGACTTCATTAATCGAATGTTTGAATTACTATATTTGAATTTTATAACGAAATATTCGACTAAGAAAAGCATTTCTACTATAAAGTGTAGCCGCTTAGATAAAAGGATTGTATTTTAAGTCTTTTTTTTAATTAATAAATTTTTTAATATACATTATCTCGCAAGAGAGATTGTTTAGTTCCGTGTAAAAAAACTTTCAATTTTTTTAAAAATTTATTCTATTAAAATAAATTAGAAGAAACATTAGATAGTTCGTATCAATTTAAACGAATAAAAAAACATTTATAAATGCTTTCTCTATAAAATGTGGATTTATATAAATTGTAAGCATACACATTAGTTCTGAAAAACCCATCGTATTGATATTTTCAAATATTAAACTTTATTGAGGTTTTACAGGAAATGTGCATTGTGTAAATATGGAAAATTTGATTAATCCTAGCTTCGCAATCTTCTTAAAACCTGATAATAATGTCTCTAAATAAATGATGCTTCTAAATCTTATTTTGTAATAGAAGCAATAATTTTCTATTTTCGTGCTTAATATACGATACATTTTACATAAAACCTAATTGTCATGGGAAGTTTTAAATTTACTAAGAATTTTATGTAGGAATAATACAAAAAATAGTAAGAAATCAATCAGACAAAATTTAATATGCAGGGTTATTATTGAAATTTGTCTTTCATAAATTAGAGAAAAGAATAAACATAATATGATTGTTTATGCGGAAATCATTTTCTTATTTGAGAGATATGAATACTTGGCGCAATTTTCTTATGAAATACTCCTCCATACTTTTAATTCAATGTTATTGGCGAAATTCAAATTCTCAGACTTGTAGAAAGGTAAGAAATATAATTTGTTACGTTGTTCTATATATAGATTTGATACAACTTTATTTATAATAATCATATCATGATTTCATCAAATTTTCTTTATTAATTTTCCATTGAATTTAATATTAAAAACTGTTATATCTCACGAAACAAATTATTAGAGTATAACCAAAGTATTTATAATGATTTTCATTGATAAAAATTGCTTTTATTATGATTGTGATTGTAAGTAAAACTGAAAATAGAAAGTGATGCTTAATATTTTGTACAATTTAAAGAATATAGTTTCTGAAGATAGAACCAAATTCAGATATTAGATATTTTTGATTATTTTTGCTGGAGGTATCGAGTGTTTTAAAAATAGAAAAAATAATCTTTCATTTACGAATCAATAATATCGTAAGTCATCTATTTTAGTATAATTACTTATAATGTTTTTTCTAATTTTAACTTATGCATTAAGTCTTTTTGAAAGGCATATAATATTACAAAATATTAATAAAATATGCAAAAATATTTTTTGATATTTGAAAATGTATGTTATAGCGGTTATTGATCTTCTTCATCTTCTAACTTTTTTTCAATTGATGCCATTTTTTTATATATTTACTTTCTTGTATATTCGAGCTTCATATATTAACCTTTCATTTTATCTTTGAAGAATTTCAAGAGCAATATATATATATATATATATATATATATATATATATATATATATATATATATATATATATATATATATATATATATATATATATATATATATATATATATATATTCTTTTCAATAATTAGTATTTTTATTTTACACATTAAATAAACTTGAACCATATTTGCATATAAATATCAAATATTTGTATTCTTCTCTTACTAAACATATTCTTTGCCGGAACAACTTAAGAATAAATGGAAGATATAAAAAGTAAAATTATTTGTGGTCGCATTTTAGTAATATGATTTTCATTTTACTGATATACTATTGTTTGTTAAATATTATGAATTGATTTTTTATCTTATCTTACGATTATGAAATAGTGTGAAATAATTACAAAATATAATGATCCAAATTTCTTTATATTTTCTTTGTAATTTGATTTATCTAAGACTTGGGAATAGTCACGTAACTCTCTTTTGTATTATTAAACCACACCCTTTTTTAAAATGATTATTTTAAAGTGTTATTTTGAATTAAAATGAAAAGGTTTGAATTTATCTTAACTGATTAAATTAATAGTCAAATCTGTCACAAATTTTCATTTGAAATTTATAATTGTAATTTTGAAAGTTATGAAAATATTTCATTTGCTTTTTTATAAAATGTTTTCAGAAGTGTCAATTCTAGGTTACTCTACTCTAAATGGATGAATATTGATTATTTTAATCTACATTTTGCATTTTTAAATGTATAAACTTTGTGATTTTAATACATTGAAGTAATAAAAATTGCTTAAATATTTGGTGACACGAAAAAGTCATGCACTGACAAAGAATTTTTAAATGATCTTAACAATTTTTTAATTAAAGTTATAAAATACGGTAAATAAACAAGTTATAAATTAGAGGATAAATTCAAGCAAAAGATCTTAAGATAATCCGGATGCTTATATTTTTGTTATTACAGAAATTCTTTTTCAATTCTCCATTTAACATTTTTTATCATTTGGTTTTCCTTTATCATAATTTGTATTGAAAAATTGCATTCAATTCAATAACAGTAGAGAGTTTTTATATTCTTTCTATTCAATGTGAGTAGTAAAATAAATTTGAGATTTAAGTTACTTTTTAATTTTTAAATTTAAGTTTATTTTTAATTGACTGAGTTATTCAGTATTACCATACTCCATACAAAAGTATTATTTTGGAGCAACTATTTAAGATTAGAGGAGACCTCTCCCTCAGAAACTAGGCATATTTTTAATTCAGTGCTAATACATATCTACTACAGCATGTCTGAAGAAGTATCGAAGATGAATGGATTGGTCACTCTGTAACTGTTTTTGTGTCAGATGTATAATAATCTTCATCCCACACGGGTGATATACGTGCTCGATGAGTTTGTGGAATTGAAAGCCTTGTAGTTGGTCATTCAACAATTACTATGGGCGGAATGGTGTAAGGAAAATTTCCTCCCCCCTGCAAATCAATGTCAAAATCAAGATAGGGTATCCTCTGGTGGTACCATCTATTGGATCAATCTTAGAGAAAAGTCTTAAGTCGTACTTTCACCTTCGTGATGCTATGGTTAAATGAAAAAAAGCACCCTAATAATTATAATTTGCGTACCTGACGGCAAAGCGAGCATGGTTTGTATAAATGTCATAACTAACAACAACAGACATTATATTTATTAAATTACGGAAATTTTATAAACATTTTTTTACAATGTTATTTATTTTCTTTACAGCTCAGGCAACAAAAATTTTGATAAAGCTCTTTTACATTTTTATATTAAAAATTTAAAAGTTCATGTTTTATTTTATGTATATATTATTCAGCATTCATACTGTTATATAATCCAGTCAATGTATGTGAACAAACAAAGATACATTTAACACAAAGTAAAACCAACGTAATAATTTATTTACACCAAATCTTTTCAATTTATTTAATTTTTTATGTATTTATAAATGATAATGCTTCTCATTTTAAAGCATCTTAAGTTTCCTTGATTTATAAAGGATGATCGTTGTTATAAGTTTATTTGTGTTTTAATTTTATTTTAGAAACACATTTTTATATTTTAGAGGGAAAACTCAGGTTTTTGAAAGAAAATATACAAATTTTTTCAAAAATTTTAAATACTTCAAAGATATATTTTAATTTTAAGCAACCAGAATTAAAATACACGTTACTTAAGAACATTACATGACTTGAAAAAAATTATATGGTAAATCGATGATCGATTAACGAACAATTCGTATAGCGAAGACAGTCTTGCAATGGAATATGTTCGTTAACCGTTCACTCACTGTAATATAAATAAAATCACAGCTACCATAAAAATTTTGGAGAAAAATATTTATTATGTTCTATATCCAAAAAATTAAATAATCTGTTAATCAGTTAGATTGTTACAGATCACAAGACACACAATCATGTCATGTGAAACAAATCTACAGCCATTGGAAATAATAAGGGAATATAATCTTGTAAAGTACTTTGCCAAATTAGCTAGCCTTGGCACTCAGAATCGGACAGCTAAATTTTTACCTAATTGGTAGAATCACCAAAGACTGAAAAAGAACAGTCCTTTTTCTCGAGCACTTTCGATTGAGGCAATCAAGCTCAATGTAGATCCATAATTCCTTTGCAGTCCGATTAAGCCAAATGTGGGCCTGCCTAGAGTGTTTTTCCATACAGCCCTTCTCTCTAAAATAACCAAAAGCAACAACCCTCCACAGTACTTGGAACAATTGGCTTTGGAGATAGTTAATGTTCCTGCTGAGCGGTGACGATCATCACCATACCGGCAGTGCAATTTATACTATTTGCCCTACTGAATTTCATGAATCAAGACCCATTAGAAACACAGATTTTTGTTCTGTGTTTCCCAGTGAGCTTCTTGACATTCAAACAGGTCTGAAAAATATCAAATCTGACAGTCGAAGCTGTATTCAACACTTGAGCAATTGGGATAGAGTAACAGACCAAGCTGGTGTTTCCATCCTTCGCATGTTAATTGCCCTCTCTGCCTCCCACGACATCCATATTCAGTTTTGCCAGTAGTCATATAAGGAGTCTCACTTTCAGGGGCAAATTAAGCTCTTCCCAACCTGTAAGAAGTGAAATTCCAGTTCTCAGCACCTACTTGATTGCCTGGATTGCCAGTCCTCAGCTCCTACTTGATTGCCTGGATTGCCAGTTCTCAGCACCTACTTGATTGCCTGGATTTGACTATGGAAGAGTTTCTTGAGAGACCTCTCCTTTTCCTTGATTTTTTGAAGGTTTACGCTCTCATGGATCTGATATAGCTCCGCTATATCAGATGGGATTAGTAACAACAACAACAGGCACACTGCATTAAATACCCAATAATCTCATGATTCTTTTTTCGGCCTTATTTTGAAGAAAGGCTTATATATAAGAATTCAAAATCAAAAGCACAATAGCTAAACAGTTAATTGCAATAAGTTTCGATCTAGATTGCATAAGATCCAATTCATATTGTACTAGTGGTCTTTGTTTTCATATTCTCTTTATATAGCTTAAGTAGAACACAAAGCTCAATATGACGAAGGCATTTGCTTCCTATGGTGTCTTCGGCACTGAACACGTACATTGTACCGAAATAGCTTTGCGATGAATTTATTTACAGTGACTTTGCATTGAACTTACGCTACTTATTACGTGTTAAGCTACGTAAAGATATTTAATATTCGATAATATTTAAATGAATAAAGTTCATAAAATTTTCATTTTTATTATGTTAACATTCCACGTTTTTTATTTTTATTATTTTTTTATCTAATTTATGATGTTTAATGACAACACCATTTAATTTTTGCTGACAAAAACGACAAATAAACAGGAGCAAAAATAACAGTAATTATTCTATGTATTTTCATCAAAGTTTTTGTGAATGAATAATTTATAATGAATAAGCTTAAATTGCATTAAGTAAATGTATCGTAATTTCTCTTCGAATAAAAATTTACCATGCTCTGCACTAATTAAAACTACATTTTAAATTGATACGAAAAGAAAATTATTGAAAATTTACATTACAACGTCTGAGAAAAAAAATTGCGTGGAAGGTGAGAAATATTTTTAAAAATATTTTTTATTTATCTACTTTATTAATTATTTCATTTGTATTTCTACGCATGCACTTAAACTAAAATTTACTAATTGCAGGAAATATTTATATTTCCAAAAGATCTTGTGAGATAAAATTAGAAATTCTTACTTTTATTCTTATCTTTTGTTCTTAACTTTGATTTAAGGTTTTAATATGCAGATAAATCAAAACTTTTAACTAGTTTTTGCTTGTCTTACGCTCATAATTTTTTCTATTTATATAATTTGATAATTTCCATTTATAAGTAAAATATAACAGTCATTATTAGTGAATAATAATAAAAGAAAATTTACTTCTTTGTAAATATTTTAAAATAGGCTTTATATTGTTAGAACAAGAGAAAACCATACATTAATCCGAATGCTTTCAGTTTTTCATAAATTGTGCCAAAGTTAAATTTCATATGAGTAATTACAATATCTCTAAAAAAATTCTGCATATAAACAAACTAACATGACTATAAAATTATACATCTAAAAAGGAATATTTAAACCTATAATACCAGAACCAGAATACTCAAATTTCATCTGGAAATCCTTTTCGTTATAGTTAGCAGAATTAAAGATAATTACAAACCTGTTTTCTTTTTGTAAATTAAGCTTGATTAAATATGGATTTTAATTATGGTTGATGAAAATGAGATATTTGCTTAGAATATTCAAATATGTATGTATATATATATATATATATATAATATAATATATACATTATTTATATATATATATATATATATATATATATATATATATTTTTAGATATACATTTTTTATATATATATATATATATATATATATATATATATATATATATATATATATATATATATATATATATATATATATATATATATATATATATATATATATATATATATATTTATTTATTTATTTATAATGTATCTTTCACACATTTATATTTTATTCTATGACACTAAGTACAGAATTTGAAAATTCACGTTTCTCTACTCTTAGAAAGAACAAAAAGATCAATTTAAATTTTCTAACCAGAAAAATATTTTACTAAAATATCTTTGCAAGAAGCGTATATATTAGTAATAAGTTTTGTTCACAAAGAGAAATAACAGTTTATAAACATTCTCACTAAATTTAGAGTTCATATAAACTTAAGTAAATATAAAATTTCAACGATAAATAAGTCATAAGATATGAATTATGTTTGATTTTATATTTTTTAAATTTATTTTATTAGAAATACACAGACACAAACTACGTAATATCATACCTCTTATTTTATATACAGTGTATTATAATTAGCTTTAGTATATTAAAAATTTGAAATCTATGTTAACAAAAACGATAAATCAAAATTTAAAAAAGAATTTTAAATTACGTTTAAATTACATAAAATAACGACAATATGCAAACATGAATTAATACTTAGAATATTCTGGAGAGGTAAACAAAACAGTATTTGAGAAAATTGCAAGCTTTACATATTGGAAGTGATTAATATTTATATATTTAACAAAAGAACAAAATTGAACACCGAATATATGCTTCTTTGTACTAATTGTAAAACACCCAATTTTTCATTTCGAATTAATAACGATATTTCTTATGCATATAACGATATATATTTTATATATTGATATAATGGTATTTTTATTAATCCTTTTGTGTCATCCATTTGTAACGGTATCTCTTGTTGTTGAAAATTTAAAGCGGAAATTTTCTTGAATAGTTTTAGAACATGAAGTTAAAAAATTTCGTTTTAATTTATATTACAGTTTGAACATTTTTATTTTGTTTTTATATCGTTTATTTCTAAATTAAACAGCACTGGTGTTTAAAATTCATTATCTGTCTTACAGAATAAATTATTTAAAACAAATTGAACACTGAAATTTTATGAATAATTATTCCAATAAATTGTTGCCATTTTAATAAGGCACAATATTTATTTATCGTGGTAAGCTAATCTCCAATTTCTAGATCGTGGTTTCTGGTTTTTCTAGAATTTGAATATTCTAATTTTAATCTGTGAGAAAATATGTAAGAAAGATATCACTATTTATTTGTGTAAAAGTCAATGTCTAAATTAATGTTTTTGAAGAACTTATTGAATATTATTAAATTATATTATTTTATGATCAATTCTAAATTGGTTTTTCTCTGATATTTAAAATTCACATTCTAAAAAATTATTATCTGCAATTAATGCATTCTTCTCCTTATAACTGATTAGATCAAAAAATGTATCATCCAAACATAGTACCAAAACCATCGGGTATCAGATGTTTAATTAGCTAAAAATTCCTCCTTCACTCAAGAAAATTAATCTCTCAATGCATAACTATGCATCATAGATAAAAGCTTAAAAATATAAAAATTCTGGTTTCCTCAACTTAATTAAAGTTAATTACAATTAATAACTTTCTAGGTATGTATGAGTAAGGTTGAATGTCTTTATCACTGAAATTAAAAATAAGGCAGATTTATTTTAGCTTAAAGAATGAAGGATCTTCTACAATGTTGTTTTAAACTTTTGGTTTAATCTTTTGGTTAATTTTTTTTAAATCTGGTAATAAACATTCATCTTAAAATAACATTTGATATATTTTAGTACAAAATAATAAATTATTACATGGATTAAAATCCTTTTAAGTAATTAGGAAAATATTTCATAGGTTTGCTAAATTTTAAAAGTTATTTCTACTTAGAACGTTTCTTAAGCTACATATGTAAATTTCTTTTCAAAAATTAATCCGAATAATTTGAATAGAAATAATTCTTTTATTCGATGTTAAAAAATAGCAGAAATATAATTTAGATATTAAATATTATATAATGTTATAATAATTTAGAAATTTGGAAATGTTTAAATTGTCTCATTAATTCTATTTTAAACAATATGTTTTTAACTTTGTAACTAATTGCTAATTTTTATGATACACACATTTTTAATTTAATTATGTATTATTTAAAAGAAAAATGTGAAAATATTGAAAAGTATATTTTATTAATTTGCTTATCTTCAACCATTCTCGTACCTATTTGGAAATATGTGGTGATTAATTTTATTCGAATATTTCATACATTTAAGAAAGAATCTTTTATTAAGATTAAAATAATTCATTATTGTTTATATTCAATAATAAGTGTCAAATGCTATGTTATAATGTAATATTCGATAATGTAGGCGGTGTGTGTGTGTTTGTGTGTGTGTGTGTGTGTGTGTTTAAGGCATTTTCTCAATTCTGCAACATTTTTATCATTACATAGAGTTTGAAATTTTGCCTTTGTACAGAAATACTTGAACAGAACACTTTTTGACATTTTTTTTTCAGATTTTTCCTGACAGGAGATATTGGCGGCGAAGCACCGTTAACACAGCTATTTGTGTAACCAGTTTCAATTTGTTAAATTTTTTAATAACATTATGAAATAGAAAATAGTTTGAATTTAAAGACAGGGTTTTGATCAGGGGTTATATGGCTGACACGAAGGAAGGAACTCGGAAATCTCTTAAAGAAAACCGCTGAGCATACCCAATACACAAGTTCGGTTACTAATTTGTGATTAGGATTGGGCTTTAAATCTACAATTCAGAAGTGTGCAGTGCAAGTATTAACACAAATTTAGCGGGTTTTTTTATTTTTGTTTGAAAAGACTTTCGGAGTACATAATAGATTATCTTAAAAAGGTTTTTTAAATTATTATTACTTTAATAAACTTTGTTCTCTATTTAGTTTAAAAAATGAAAAGAAACGGTCATTTTGGGGTAAATAATTAAGAATTTGGAATTTTCAACTCTTAGGAAAAGGAGGAATACTTTTGATTGCCACCTTTTCATAGGCAACTCTAGGAAAAAAAGACTCATTTTCATTATGGGAAAACCTCTCTTTTTGGAGTTAAAGATCTCGTCTTTACTCACAGTCATTGTTGAAATATGAGAGATTGAATTTATGTTTCCGCTTTCCACATGTAAATTTATAGGAGTAGTCGTTAATGAGTTCCTCAGGATTTCTTCCTAGTGACAAGGGAATGCAGCTTGCTATACATGAAAAATTCTTCATGAAGGAATTTCACAGTAAATTACCTAATATCTTACAACTATTTTCAATTTTCAATCTATCTTATTTCATTACCTTGAATTTACTGATAGTAAGTACTTACACTTTGAAGATTGATATATGGTTCCTTATATATATATATATATATATATATATATATATATATATATATATATATATATATATATAATATATATATACAAATATATATATATATATATATATATATGACTCATGCTTAAATATTGTCCATGTCCACGGAGCTAAATATATCACTTTAATCATCAAAGTCACCTGAATGATTGAAATACTTAGTTTATGTTTGATAGGAAGTCAATTTTCTTTAATATATGTTGGAGATAAAATTAATATAAATTAATTTTAATATAATCTGATTTGATAGTGTCTTATGTCAAAAAACTTTTTCATGTTCTTTCCTACAAATGATTTTTATTACTCTTAAGACACAAATTTAGAATTTTACAAAATTTCAATAAGTTTTGCAATTATAATTAGATAATTACATATATTAATTTTTTTTCATTTGCCGGCCAAATTTGTCTAGTAGTCAGCGTGTATGACTACGGATATTCTGAACCGGGATATTCTGAACCAGGATATATCTGAACCGGGATTCAAACCCAGGACTTCCCAGTCCTGGGTTTGAATCCCAGTTTAGGCATGGAGGTACTTTCTCTCTCTATCTATCCTGTCTTTATCCTTTCCTTGTGTGAATGGTTGCCTACCCTATAAACGGGTCTCTATGGCATGTGTGTATACTGAAGAAGTCGAACTCCACGACAAATACGGTTCATTTGCAAAAGTAGAGCAGCGCACCCCAATTTGCGAGCCTAGCTGGCACACGAGAACAAGAATTTAGTCATTTAAACTGCTTCAGTTTCTTTTTTAATAAAAATTCGTAACAATGAGAAAGTTTACAATGGCAAATTAAAGTTGTGAGTTCATATAAATTCGTATACATAAATGAATTTAAACTCCTTGAAATGTTTATGAAATTATATTTTGTGCTCTCAATTCTCTATCATGTTTGATGTTTGTTTGTTATACGTTCCCATCTGCTTATTACTGCCAACTGAAAAATCGTTAAACACATCTAATTACCTCGTTATTTTTAATGGCGAAGTCTACATTCAAGCTGTCACTTTCCTCTCAACGCTTCACCCCATGTGACATATTTTATGTGAACCAGTTGGCATTAGAAGAGCAAAGGGTGCCTACGATTGGGTCGGGTATAGAACTCATCATTTTGCGTTTACGAAATGACGTACTCCCACCGTTGTCTCTCCACCCACATAGAACTGTGATTAAATACAAGTTTTGAAAATTATTACATTGACTAACAATGATATCTGAGAGCCAAATTCTTATACTAAAAATAATTATTATTATTACAAAGATGTAAAATTCGGAGGCACTTTAATAACAAAGGATATACCTCGAGAAAAATGGAAATTTTAATAATAAATTTTTTAAAGAGGAAATTTGTAATTTATTCTTTATACCAGTTAACGTTAAATCTGTACATTCTAAAGGCTTTTCTTTTTAAAAAATATTTTATTTATTTTGTATTCTATGATCATTTTTTTGTATACGAGAACTAATTTAGCAAGAAATGTTGATTCAGAACTCATAGATTTTTCTAGGTGATTATTACATGTTCACTTGTCATTGCAAGGATCCATTACATAGGTGGGAATCGAACCCAAGAACTAATTATCTGAAGGTCATATCTTCATAAGAGAGATTCATATTTCAAAAGTAAGTGCCATGTGAAAGCACATGGATAATGCAGTTTTATCCTTTATTTGTTCAAAAAGAGAAACTTTAACATTAAATTGAATTTGCAGAAACTGTAAAATTATATCGTAGTTACTTTATTTCGTAAATTAAGTTTGTAAAATATTTATTAATAGTGTTTGTGTTGCTGTAACCATAGAAATATAAATGATCATATTACTTCATTTAATAGGAATCAGGGGATGATTTCCATAATAGTATATATATATATTTCTTTAAAATAAAATCAATAATTTGAAACAGTTGTTTTTTGTGTGGAAAATACATTTATGATGATAGTATCACCAATAATATTATTTATTTATGATATTTTCAGTGACATTTTATGGCTCTTTCATATATTGATGCAAGAATTTAGTCGATCATAAATATGGATACCCTTTTTCTACGTATGTTTCCGGGAAAATGTATTTGCTATGAGGATGTGTCATCTTAAGTGTTTATTCACAGTACAAAAATATCCCAGGAGCCTCGTTTTAATCTATCTATTCCCCCTTCTCCCAAAATCAATTCGTCGTCCCACGATACTACAGTCCCAATCTCAACAGCCAATGGGAAGCGTCCCACTAACTACATTTGACCAATCACAGGACAGTAAAACAAAAAATACTTTTAACGTGTCTTCCTTTGAAAAAAAATAACATGAAGGCATCCCTCAGCATTAAACACCCACTCTAGAATCATGTCCTGACAACGCATGTGCGCCTGACGTCATCGAGCGATCACTGTCCGATTGGTCCGCGCCTAAACTGAAGTATATAACTCTAAGATTAAATGCTAGAATTTCACTTGCTTCGTCTTCATATCAACAGGCACCACAAGAGAAGCTTTTCAGCTGCACAGCAGAATTTCCAGTATCGACAGACTTTCAGGTAAGAAAAATTAATTAATTTCCACTTTATTCCGTGAATGAAACGATAAATTCAAGTCAGTCCATTAAATAATCTTTTAAATGAAAGAAGCTGGATAAAATAAAGAGAAATTTAATAACTGTCATTCCTTACCTTAAAATTAATTTTAAAAATGTTTATAATACATTATATTTTCTAGAAAACTATTATCATGCACTAATGTGTTCACTTCTTAACTTTTATTTTATTATTTAAAGAATTTAACAAACAGTTTTATTTCATATTGATTGAAAGCTAAGTAATTATTTATTGATATAAAACATTTTTACACAAATAATAATTATTAATATGCTATTAAAAATGTAACATGTGCGGTAAATATGCAGAACATAAAATAATATGACGTGCATAAAATTTAATAACTATATATTTTATTATATTCAAAAAGATATTTATTATGTGTTTCTGCATATTTTATAACTAATTTTGAAAAAAGATCATTCATTATGCAAATTTTTTCTGCTAAATTTTTTACTCTATTTCTGACAGTCAAATTTATTTAATTAACTATAAGCTTTAACTTTTTATTTAATTGTTAATATCTATTTATTTCATTTGTATTTAACTTACATAAATTGGGAAAAAATTCAATCGTTAAAAAAAGGAAACAATTCAACAACTAAAATATTTTAAAACATTGTTTTTACTAAGAAACTAAAAAATTAGCAATTATTTCTATTAAATTGGAAGTTATGAGAATTACGTATGACATTTTCTAATCAATAAACTAATTTTAATTGAAGATACTTTCATAGAATGATAAAAATATTTTAAAATCTTTTATATATTTGAAAGCGATAATTAAATTATTCAAATCAATTAATATGCAAATTATATAAAAAAGTTTCTTTCATTAATTAATATCTATCTATCTATATATATATATATATATACGAGATATAGATAGATATATATATAGATAGATAGTATATAGATAGATAGATAGATATAGATATAAAATTTTGAATGTATCGAATATGATTTTATTTAGCTATATAAATTAATTGTAAAATTGTAAACAATTATCATTTTATTAAAAAAGTTAGTTTATGAAAAAGGGGAAGGCATCAAACGTATTACTACTTTTACTCATTTCAAATAATTCAACATGAATTTTGTTTATATTTAAAATCAGTTTTATAGAAAAAGTGTGCTTATGGATTGATCTTCTAAATTTCAATTAACTTTAATTGTAGCTTAGCAACTATCTTCTTATCGTAACATTTTTTTTTTATAAATCATCTTTTATTAGTGCATGAGTAGACCTTTATCTCTTTTAGAAGAGAAAACAATGTTTAACAGAAATGACACTTTTCGTTAAATATTAAGTCTGTTTTCTCTTTTCACTAACGACAAAATATTTTTCTATTAAGTAGCAAGCATTATTTTACTAAAAAAAGTATTAAATTAATTTTTAAATGTGAAGCTTATTTTTTAATGTTTGAAACAAATATCAGGACTTGGTATTTAAATTTCATGTGAATTAAATTTTCCTTATTTTTCCAATAATTAATGTAAAATTGGAACTTTGAAAATCTGTATATTCCTTAGAATTCACATATATTATTTTAATTTTCTTGAAATAATTATTCAATTTAATAATTTTTAAAAATTAATAATTTTAAGTACCTGTAACTAAACTTTAAGTACCTGTAATTCACTAGATCATGTGCATCGAAATATTTTTGTTTTATTAGCCAAGATATCATTATAAAAACATAGGTGTTTAAACTTACTATATATATACATATGTATGTATGTATACATACATACATATATGAGAAAAAAATATTTAGGTAATCTAAATTTTATTCAATTTTTAATGAAGTATTACACCAAAATATATTTGGGTTTTGAGTTTTATGTTGTAATATATGATTATTTAATAAGGGAAGATTATTCATTGTAATCTCTCTCTAAGTAAGCATAATCTGTGTACATTAATAGTTTTTTATTAATTATTTAAGTTCAGTTGCTCGCAACTTTGCTTGCTCTTTTCTTCAAAATAATAATTTGGCATATATTAGGGAGATGTTTAACATCTTCCCCAATTATATAGGATAATTTATTAGCAAAGAAAACTCAATGTGATGTTATTGTCATAAGCTCTAAAAACATGTTTTTGATCTTTTTCATCGTAGCAGCATTTGGTTTAGTAATATAAAAAAAAAATGCAAATAATTCAAATCCCATAGAAAATCGTATATTATTATCATATTTCTCAAAGTATTTAATGATACAAGGTTCATTGATTTTTTAAAAAACAATTGAAAATAACTTTATTAATTTTACTGATAAACGATTATTTTAATAATCTTGTTTTCGAAAATCAAAAATTGGTTACTTAAAATGCGTTCCTAAAACAATTTACACCAGGTTACAATACCAAAACCACTTATATTCGCAACACATATGATTTCATCCTCAACTTATTTAGTTTGGCTTAGAATATAAAAATAAAGCCATGTTATCAAGTCATATTTTACCGCTTGGTTGGTTGGTTTGTCGCTCAACGGACATTTTTTGCACACGAGGGCTAATTAGACCGGGACCTACGGTTTAAAGTGGATTCCGAACCACTACAAACATCCATACCCAAGGTGGGATTCGAACCCACGAACTGTTGAACCAAAGGCAAGAGCGCAAACCATTTTGCTGCCAGCTCGACAATTTTACTGCTTCAGTGGGAATCAAAACTTTGTTACTCAGTTTTCGTTTGTATTGCTATTTACCATAACAACATTTATTTAAAAGCAAACATTAGATGAAAATTTACATGAAGAAAATCACAAGTAATTGGAATTGTGTAAATACTATAATTTAATGAAAAATAAGGATTTTAAATGAATACATTACAAATATTTATAATTTTGAAAATGTTATATAATATTTTATATATGTCTGAAATTGCATAGATATTTGTTATAAGATTAAGATTTTTGATCTTCGTTTTCTTTTTGAAAATAAAGGTTTGGTTAAAAAATAACCGATATTTTTTTATTTTGTGAGGTGGTTAAAGAAGTTTTCTGAGAAATATTTTTACAATTGCTATATCTCATTCATGAGTAAGCAATTATCATAAATTATACAAATTTTATTTTGTAAAATTTAAAAATAAAACATGTTTAACAAATTTGCTTAGATATTTTCGGTATAAATTCAGAAAACTCGTCAAATTTCATAATTGTTCATGATAACAAATAAATAAATTTTACAATTACTAATATATGCACATAAATTATTTTATAAATTAAAAAACAACATTTTTTTTATTTTTTACTACCTATTTATAAATTAGATTTCGACTTATTTAGTTTGAATATATAAAATTTTATAAAAGATTTTATGGAGAAGAGCAAATTTTATTCCGTTTTGTGTGCTTCTTTAACAATTACATAATTAAAGAATTTATTTAATGACTTCCACTGATTGAGATTACAAGAGGGCAAAAACTAATATATTACTCAAAAATGTTACTTGAAAACAATAAAAAGAAGGAAATGAAATAATCTGACATTTCACCTTAAAGGTTAATAATTTCAAGTCAATATAACAAAGCCGGAAACCCGTTGGCGAACTTTCAAGCCATAGGTTCGAGAGTCGATATTTGAGGCAACTCAGTTCTTTTAGCTTTTCCGTGGGGTGGCAAAACTGACAACCAAGCATGCTTGGGAACTAAGCAGTTGGAGTTTCCCATTAGTCTGGCCACCCCTCCAGATGATATCCTTCTTATACTACGATGAATTTTGGTCAGGATGTTCTTTGGTCATGAAAACAGATATGGGAACTGCAGGCTTTGGCCCTCATATGGGATGAGTAAGAATTTTGCAACATTTAAAAAAATTCTTTACTTTGATGATTAATTTAAAATTATTAAGTTTCTGTTTCACTTTAAGTGAATACACGCATTTGTAATTTTTTATTCTTAGAAATAGTTTTTAAATTAAATATTTCATTAAAAATGAAATTATCATATTTTATTTTTGTTGTTACTTATGACACTTGGACAAGCCATGCTCGCTATACCTTTGAATCCTGCTTGGGCTCTGTCCATGCTCGCTTAAGTCAGTAGGGTGATTCTTTCATTTAACCAGAGCACAGAAAGTACAACATTGCTCTATACTTCTCTGATAGGTAAATGGCGCATCAAAAGGTTCCACTCCTTTAAAATTGACATTGATTTGGAGGGGGAGGAAATTTTCTCCAGACCATTACACCCATGGTAACTGCTCAATAACCGACCACAGGACTTTCGATTCCACAGATTTAACAAGCATGTATATCGCATGTACTCGGTGGGGTCTTTGGTGGAAATGGGAATCGAACCCTTCTGGGCTGAAGGCTGATGCCCTAACCCGTGGGCTACCACGGCCCCATCATATTTTAATGTTTTCTGAGTCAATGGTTATTAAAGAGATCAAAGGTTTTTACGCCTTGAAAAATTTCGGTTTTGAATAGGATACAGACAAAAGATCAATCTCTCCTTTAATCAGATTAAAAGCTGTGAATAAATTTTTACCGAAACGAAGGAATAAAACATTTGAACAAACGATTCACTAAATATTTCGTAAAATGACACGAAAAATAAACTACTGTTACTTTGAATTTGTAGAAGATTAAACAATTTTATAAAATTTTACTTCTATTAAATTTGCTTCATTCGAATGTATTTTGGAAAACTATAAATCAAAACAACAAAACTGTAGTTAAATCGTAGATTTTAATTTATAGCTATAAAATTTTTCTTTTATCTACTGTTAAATATGAAATATTTTCATATTTTTAATTTTAATTGTGTGTATGAAAATCAGCTAGTGGTTTTTAGAATTTTTCATCATTATTCAGCAGGGAGATAATCAGATCTTGAAAATCGAATCCTCTCATTTATATCAATTCATTTATTTCAACATCAATTTTTAAAACTGTGTAGCTACAAAAAGAATTCTTTGATTAATTGTCCCACATTTATTATTAAGAGATTTTTTTTCTAAAATTGCTTAGGAAGACAACGTGAAAGTTGAAGTTTCTTTGTCAGAAGAGATACAATTAAGAAAAATTATATTTTTTTTAACTTTGCCATTTTATTCCTCATTTTTCGCTACAAATTACCCAAAATTATTGATGGTGATACTTCTTAGATAAAATGAAATATAATACATCTCTTTAAGATAAAATTATGATTAACAGACTATGATTAAAATCCGATTTGGAAGATGAGTGTAATAGGAATTAAAATTTTATAATTCATTAAAACCATTTCCAAGAAATTGAAAATAATTGACAAAAAAATAAATATTTAAAAACTGCAGAAGTAATAAGAAAAATTCTTACTGTGTAATAACGGGTAGCAGATCTGCGTAAACAGAATTTCAAATAAAATTTATTCGTATTTTATTAAATTTTAGAACAATCCCAGTTATTTTTTTTAATTTTATAATTTAAAATAACATTTACTCATTAATTTGAAAATTTGTGTATTGTAATTACGTTTAAAATAACCCTATATAAAAAACAGAGAATTTTTAATTGTAAGATATTGAAAGTTACTCAAGAAATACAGAAGGTATCAAGATTTCAAAGGTATTATCAGCAAAATAAAAGTATTAAATTTTATTTTTGATGATAGTTAGAATTATTAGTTATTAGTGTTAGAAATCCCTATTTTGGTCCTGTAACTTACTTTAGATAAATTTATGAATATATTAGACAGCATATAAAGAAGAATTTAAGAATCTTGTAATGTTTTTTAATCATTAACGTGTATTAATGCCTTCTGAGAAGCGTTATTCATGTCTCGCAGGAAAAGAAACTCAAAGCGCCCACGCTGAAAAACATGCACTCGGAAAGCATAAACGCTACACCTTTATCCCATTGTTTAACAGAAACTGAGATCGATACTGAGTTCTTCCATTATCCTGAACTTGTCTTTACCACTTGGCCATGAAGACTTAACGCCATCGATTTTTATAATTACACTGAAGTACGAAGCTGTCAAGATTTATGAAAAAAATCGAAGCATTTAAGCAAATGTAATTAATACTCATGTGTAAATGATAATGTAAAACATGCATTGAAATGTTTAAAATAAGGCTGATTTTATTTTATTATTATTATTTTCTAAAAACATCGATGACATATTTTAAAAATATATCGTCAGTCGACAAGTTTATGTTTACCATTACACGACCCTATTTTGATCTGAACGAAGTAACTAAGGTTATAGATAAACTGAAACAGAAGAGCCTTAAATAGTATGGATTCAAAATCTTTGCTTTCTTAACTATCGTGAAAAAAGGAAAGTTATAAAGCTTCTAAAATATTAAAAGTGAATAGAGTTAAGCAATTCTCGTTATAAGAACTCCTAGAAATTATAAATTTTGTTATAAATTAGCTGCAATAAGAGACTAAATAATTGAGCTTAAAAGCAATCAATTAAATGTAATTAGAAGTAAAAGTATGACGTTGCCCAAACAACTTTAACTATTTTTTTATTCTTTTATCGCGTTTTAAATATATATCCAATATTGTTATATTTAGATAGTATATATTTTTCCTATACAGCAAAGAGTTCTTCAAATATTTTTCTGTATAAATTTCCTTACTCTGAGCTGAAATATCCTAAATTTTAAATAAAGTGTATTCAAATTAATGAGGTTTTGTCATCTGTGATATCATGCACTATAAATAAAATAAATTCTTAAATTTAAATTTTCATCAAAAACAGATCATGTTTCTATTAGTGTATGAGTATAAATTTGTAAGCAATTAAAAATCACCCAAACCACTTTTTAAAAATGAAAACTCTCATTTACTCTTAAAAATCATAAAAATATTCTCAAACTTTAAATGCATAGAAAATTTAGATCGTTATATCAGATTAAGCAATATAGGTATAAATATAACAAAATTTTGCATACATTAACATTTCAAACAAATAAGATAAATGGAGTTAAGTGATTATGAAAGTATTTGTAACACACATACTAAAATTGGGAAAACCTATTTAAAACCAATATAAAAAAATTTAAAAAATATTATCTTTAATGATTTAACAATTATTAATAACCAAGACTCAGAAAAAATCTTCTATTTCTATCAATGACTTTACTTTATGTAGAAAGCAAAAAAAAAAAAGATTTAACACAGATTAGTACGTAATTCCGCATATTAGGAATAACTGAGTGTCCTAAACTATAGTACCTACTTATATATATAGAATTTTAATGAAATTAGGTTGAAACCCATTTACGGAGCTTACTGCTCCCTCTAATCCACGCTAAACTTAATGCACTCTGGTTTAATCTGGTATTTAGATAAATTATTATCTAATCTGAATTATAAGAAGATAATTATTTTGAGCAATTATTAACTAGATTACACATAATGATCTTTGGTGCCTAAATAGGCTTGCTTTTATACTATTAGCCTAAATTAAGGAAGTAATTTATTACGAATTACTCCGCACTTATATTCAGATAATTTATTAATCTTATACATATTCATATGGCATTACCTTAGAAATAGCGCAAATTGAAAATTGACCTTAAAAATAAAGCTATTATTTATATATATGTATACCCCGTGGGAAAAATTTGGCTAAAAATAACAAAAAAGGAAAAATAGCGACTTTGACATTTAATTAATTTAAATAAGACAATCTGTATTTCAATTTGTTGTATGATATAATGCGTTTCTCCAAATACATTACGAACTCAAAATACTTTATGGCTTCATAAATTATCCGTATTATGTTGTGTGACCGGGATGTATATCTTGAGTTCAATCAAATTTAAAGAAATAAAGCGGGCGTTATTAGGATAGAAATTAGAGTCTTTTCAAGAATATCAAAAGAATTACGAAAGATAAAAAAGTGTAAACTTTGACTATCTTCCAGGTATAAGAAAAGCAAAATAAAGTTAGCTAATCTATTCAATTGCAAAAAACCATTTCAAGGTTAATGCTTTAGAAAGTATATTCCATTGACTTCGGTGCATCATGAAGATCAACGATTTTATGACATGTTGTAAAATGGGCATTGGAAATAACCTCACATTCTTACGTATGAGATTGAATTACATATGAGATAGATCTGTATTACTGATTGGAATTAATCATGTGTGTTAGCATACAATTTCGAATGGTGTTTTGACAGCTAAAGGCTGTGCATATATATTACTGAGAGCTCATGTCGTACTTCTTACCCCATCCGTTGATGATTCATTTATTTTAATGCGTAAAAAAGAATTTCAGATCTTACAAATAGCAACTCGTAGAAACATACTTGAATTTGAAAACAATACAATTTATACAAAGATTATCAATTTTTGACTTAGCTAGAATTGAGCAAGGTGAGAATTCTCAGAAGATGCGTTGTAACTGTACCGGAGCTTCTTTTTCCTGTCTAAAATTTAACGACTACATTTCTTTGTAAATGAAATAGCACTTTCTAGGTTCCCAAATTTCATCGCATCCATGCAAAAACAGGTAAACAATTGCAGTCTTAAGATCAAGTATCAGATTGAACATTTCCCATCATTTTCAAACAGTATTTTTTTGTCATTTACACATAATGAAATTATGGAAATACAGTATATATTCATGTTTTCCTATCACTCAAAGGATTTAAGATTCCCGTACAATGTTTTTGGAATTTTTACTTGCTGTGGTGCACATTGATGCACATGCTTGCTAAATTTCTTTACAGTTTTATTTAATTTACTTTTATAGGTATCTGTCTCACACACACACACAGGAGAATTATAATTAAATTCACAATAAAAGCTATGAAAATTAAAAAAGAAATTGTTTTGAAAAATTAAATGTGTATATGTAATTTACATATAGTAATTAAAAACAATTAAAAGAAGTGCCATTTGTTAAGTTATTTAAAGCTAAAAATTAAAAGTAATGTATATTTTTATTAGTTTAACTCTCTCTATTAATTAACTAATCAAATTAAAGATATAGGGAATAAAGTAAAAAGGAATGTATCGCTTACTTTCGTATTTAAAAAATTAAAAGAATATTATTCATTCAAAATAATTAAGCAATATAATTAATTAATTAAAAGCCGCATAGATTATTCCATGCTTTCCTTATAATACACGTGGCAAACTTCTCACTTAAATATTATAACAGTTATTAATACAGAAAACTGTATTTATATAATTTAATCTTGCCATCGTCAAAATATCTATTTTAGTAATATTGAAGCAGAAATTATGTTCTTAACATCCTCGCAAATTTGCCTCGAAAAACAAATTGTGCCAGTATTCCGAATGATTTGGATGTTATTACGTTAGAAATCATTATTAAACATGAAAATGGGGGAAATTTAATTAACTGTATTTTGATTAAGCTAGTGTGTTCTTCTAATAATAACTACCTTTAATTTTATCTTAAATTAATTTGTAACAAGTCATAGAGTTTAAATAAAGATGCAGACACCTATAACAAACCAAAATCTTAACGATTTTTTCTTGAGTGACAACTGACAAGGAAAATTTGGTTGATGAAAAAAATAATTAGTATAAAATAGTTAAAATATACTTTAATAAAACTCTACTGTTATTGCAAGTCATATTAAGATTAATTGAGGGACAAAAATTCTGCTTTCACAGTCACTTAATGGCGGGACATCACTATTCGGATCTTATATTCTCGGGTTCAATACCCAGTCATTGTTGAGCAATGTTAGATGGGCGTTGGGTTTTTCATATACGTTTGTCGAAGTCAATGCTTGTAGTCTTTTTGGTTTCCCCCATTCGAACACGTGAATCCGGCTCAGTGTTTACGCAAATTCCTCTCAGAAAAGTAATGCACGTGGTGGATTCTGTAAGGACATTCCAGCTGTCCACCACGCTGCTTTTAAAAGGACTGTAAGTTCATTTTTGGACTCACTGTGGCTTAAAAGTAAGACGCTGATTTTCAGAGCGAAGGGTCCCAGTTTCGATCCCAGCTACTGTTAAGTAACAGCAGATGGGTGCTGTTGTTCTGCTGTCAGCATGAAAGGAGCTCCAGTGGTTTAGTAACTTCACTCCGTTTCCTGTGAAAATCAGCAAAGTCAAGAATCATTTGCCATGTGCAGCAAAAGGAAGGGTGGCCACGTTCACTCCCTCACTGGGTTGCTACAGCTCCGTTGACTGGGGGCGTGTTCATGTAAATATGTGACACTTCTAAAGTCCTTTCGATAGTGTGACGTGGATGTGAAGCTCAGGTGTGATCTCGTCATGTGAGCGTGACTCAAAATGACGAGTATTTCAAATTTATTAACCTTTTAAGGTACAGTCCGGTGCTCACCTGCACCGCTGTGTATGTATGTCTGCATGCATGTCTGTCAAGGTGGTTGCGGGGTAATTTTCCTGGTTTCATCCCTTCCGATGCGTAATTACGACACACTATCCAAGAAAATTCAAATTTAAGAAGGAGACTCTAAAATGTCTTTCAACTCTTGAGGCCGTTCCTTTGTCTACTACTCAACATCAAAGAACATCCGATTTATTATTACAAATATTATTATTATGAAAGATTGTAAACTATGAACAAAGAAGCAAATTCAAATAATGCTTTTCAAATAATTGCATTATTTTTCTCTTATCTGTCATACCCAACGGCTTTTGTTTTTCTGGTGCTTTACGTTATATAACATTACAGCAACCATTCAAGATTTGGGATAGCATAGATACTATATCACGGATGGGTATATTTTAAAATAATAAGCTGTGTTAAAGGTTAGATAAATAAACGAGAGTTTTATATTTTCATTAAATATGAGCAACGTTTAGATAGAAAAATAAAATAGAAAAAAGTTTCCAATAACCAATCCTGATTAATAAACAAAAATAAAACATATTTAAGCCAGTTGTTCAACAACAGTTGATATCTAGACTTTGACTCAGACTTTTCAATTAAAAACTAAGAGACCGAATAATCATAAAGTCATAATAGGCATTTCTGATGTGTACAAAATATTGATATGTACATTTCAGAAATCTACTAATAAAATAAAAGTGCAAAATACGTAATCATAATTTTGAATGATATTCAAAAGCCTAGGCCTACATTAAAAGTCGATGGGCACTTTCTTCAAATGCAATGGTAGTAACAGAGAGCACGTTAATGTTTTCTTAATGTTATCTGTTCCTTTACATATGATAGAATGATATTAAAACTTACAAAATGACACGAGGTTGGTCCTTCTAATCGCAAGGCATTAGTTGTACGAGTACTTGTATATAACAACATGTAGATCATAGCTTAACAGTGCAAGGCAGTTTGTTATACAGTTTTTGAACATCACAAGACTTTAGTTATATGAAAGTCCCTTTGATAGTAAATTAATTATACTTAAATGTTACTACTAGGTAACTCAAAAATATTATATTTGTCAAATACAAATGTGTATTCTTTTTTATAGTGATAATGCTTGCGATAGTATATATATATATATATATGTATGTATGTATGTATGTATATATATATGTATGTATATATATATATATACAGGGTGTGAAACGACAGCATAAACTCTAAATTTTTCGTTAGAAGTACATAAAAACTGGCCAAAGAAGCGTTTCTGTACGATCAATGGTTTACGAGAAAAATACGAAAAATAAATTATGACGTCACCTCCGGTGTAAAAAAAGCATTTTATTGGACATATCAACAACAGTATTTGCATATTTTTCCAGACGATAATGTTTAAAACGTTCGCCGTACATATCGCGTCATGCATGCGCACGCGCCATGGAATGACATTAAGCCGTCGTTAAACTGGTATTTAAAAGGCGGCATCTTGCAGCTACCGGTAGTCTTCATATGGTAGCCATATATTCCGTTCGTGACTTCCACGACATGTACTTGATGTAACGGGATGTAATGGAAATGCCTTTGGTTCCAGCATGGTGAAGCTCTGGCGCATTTCTGTGCTCCTGTACTTGGTTGGCCGGATATGGAATAATCCAGCCTCTTGATCGGACGTGGGGGTACGATTCTATGTCCAACATATCTTACACAGTTAATTTTTTTCCTATGATGCCATCTCAAAGAATTGGTGTATAGAGACGTAGTGCCAACATCACTGGACTTAGTTGCCCGTCTGCACTCTGCTCATACTTCGTTGGACCCCGCGATGCTGCAACATGTGATGACAGCCATTCCACGGCGTGCTCAAGCCTGCTTTGGCATTCAAGGCGCACACTTAGAACATCTGCTTTAAATTGTACATAGACTGCTGTTGATATGTTCAATAAAGTGTTTTTTCTTGCACCGGAAGCAACGTCATACTTTGTTTTCCGTATTTTTCTCGTAAACTATGAATCCTATAGGAACGCTTCTCTGGGTAGTTTTCATGTACTCCCAACGAAGAATCTAGCTGTGCAGAGCTTAGGCGGTCGTTTTGGGACATATATAATATAACCGAAGATACGTCTTTTACACTTATGGCACCTGGAGCTTGTACAATATATCGGTGTTATACATTCCAAGAAATTTGTCTCAAGTTAATTTAAAGTGTACAGATGTTGAACGAGTTTAAAACATACATTCAATGGTTTCATTATCAGATACTAGACGTTAAGTAAAATTTAGTTTACCGCTATTTGAAAACATTACTAGAATTATCCTTATTTATTGATTTATTGAATGTTGATTGAACATAAATGCGCATGAAATCTCTACATATCTTTAAATAAATCAATTAAATAATAACTACCATATAAAAGATCATTTAAACTCACTTGAGTATGATTTCAAAAGCATTATGTTCATACGCTGCGAGATGGAACAGCTGAAATTTGTTATTAGAAACATTTTTAGCAAACATGTAGCATAAATATATATGTGTGTGTGAGAGAGAGAGAGAGAGAGTTTATTTATTTCAAAAAAATTCGCAGTTATTTTACGCATTAAAAATAAACTGCATTACAGTTTAAATTAAGCAGTGTAATTTATCAAAAATATAATAATTAGGATTAAATAATTACAATTAATTTCATTTAATAGAGTTAACAATTTAAAAAAATCATATGTGTTAAATGTGATACATTAATAAAGAATCAATAAAAAAATTTGATCTTGTTAAAAAAAATACGTAATGAAAATATGGAAAATTTTTTTTTCAATTTCTCTCTCCCACAATATCTAATCTCTATGTCTGCTATATTGATGTCTCAATTTAGTTTGTTTGCTTGAGCAAGAAATTCCCTCAATGTGCTTAAATTTACTTAAAGTATTTTTCTTCTATTTTCACAAGATTAGAATTTCTTTTGCCAAGTCTTTTCTTTCTTTTCAGTTGCCTGGGTATTCCTTAATTGTTTTTCTAAAGAAAAGCAAATGATTTTTCCTCTTAAACTAATCAAAGCATTTTTTAAGGTGTTTCTCCAATTTTCTTCTCGAAAAAGTAAATTTTCAGTGTTTTCTTCATTGTTTGATTGTTTTTTATTCGATCATTTGCTCATCTCCATAATAGCATTATTCCACTTCAATGAATTTTGGTTTTTTTTCATCAACTTTATTCACATTGTAAATTGAAATGTTTATTTAGGGATTTTAATTTTTTACCTGCCGTAAAGTATAACAATTTAATTACTGAAAATATATAGTTTATTTTTAGGAGGCATTTGTAATAAAATATAATGTTAATAGAATAAATTGAAGCAAATATAATTGGTGATACACTTATAAAAATAAATTCTAATAATAATGTGATTATACATAAAAATTATTTGTGCTATATATACATGCTATATATTCCAGCATAATATTTTGTTTTCTAAATCAGAAGAGCATTATTGGAAATTTATAATTGCAAACACTGTAAATACACTGAATTTACTCTTGATATTAACAAAATTAAAAAAATATGAAAGACAAAGAACTGCAGTAATTATGTTATACGAAACAAGATGAAGGCGTTTGACACTTCTAATATATCTTTCAAAAAAATTATGTATTTATTCATCATTCAATTGCAATAAGTTTAATAGCTTCGCACGCGACCTTCTTGCTAAGTATATATATATATATATATACACACACACACCACACACACACACATATATATATACATATATATATATATTTGTTCTTTTTTAAATTCTTAAGAGGAAACTGGCATTAGTATGCATATTTAAATAAACATTAAAAAAATCTTGATACATTTTTTTAAGGTATGAAATCAACATAATATTTAAGTATTGTAGGAACTTCAAAAACTCTCAGAAAATATTAATACTGGAGAATACTTACTTCAAATTCTATGTATTGAACAAATTGTATACCTTTAAATTTTATTTATCCACATCACTTATTTGTATTTTCTAATTGCTGATGCATTTTTCCCTCTAACGTCCACCTGCATGGTTTATCACCTTTCAACACTGCAAGGGGCGAAAGTGATGGTGCCTATGTACAGTGGGGACCACTCACTAATAATAATAATATAATTATATCATCGTGATCCCAACAGTTGGTGGGCCTCAATAAGTTAGAAGCAGGAATGAAGTAGAGGATTCCCAGACAAAAGTTGGCCTGCCACACCAAGTGGTATCAATTTTCATGAAGAAATTGCAATTATGACATATTTTACGGCTTCCAGCAATCATTAGTGAATACAATGGATTTTAGGTTGGATCGAGAATCGAACTTACTACCTTTCGATTCTAGAATCCATTTTTCTATAAGGACAAGGCAAATTTCAAGTCTTAGACTATGAATTAATGAGTATCTATGAAGCTATTCTTAAATATTGACGTTGCATTTACTCAAAAATGTAACATATTTTATACTGGAAGCCAAATAATGAAGAGTGCTTCTATTTAATAATTTCGAAACTCATAAATAAACTCTTCTTTATTTTATGATACAATTAGTCTAAATAAGATGACATCTTAAGTGGAAGTTCAATAAATGTTCTAGAATTAGTGTCATACTATTTTCGCTTACACAAAATTATAGTCGATTTTATAAGCCAGTCTAAAAGCAGTCGAACTGCTGTTTTAATGCTATAATTTATCCTGTTTTCTTTTAAAGAGCGCCCGACTGACTACTTACACGGACTAAGCATGACGCCTATTAGAGCTTTTTCTCTTTGGAAAAAAAAGTAAAAAAAAGCTGAAGTAGTCGATTTGTGATGGAAGAACTTGGCATATTTATGGATTGTGTATTTCTGTCTTGAGAGTTCCCTTTGGTGAGCTGCAAATCAATAGATGTATCACATTTGTTGGGATCTTTGGTGAAGGACGAAAAATGTGGAGGCAGTAAGTCGCCAAAATGAAGTAAATGTCTCTTGTTTTCCCCCTATTTCTAATTTTTATAAAAGTAAGGTTAAGACTATCTTTGACATCATTTTCCTGAAAAGATAGTTTATTTCTTGATTAATAAAATTATAATATAAAAAATATAAAAGTATATCTTAAATAAATATGAAAAGTACATAAATATAACAAGCACATAAATAAGAAATTCAAACACCATTCATAAATCATTTTCACTGCTTAAAAATTTCAACAATAGTGAATCCCATTTTTTCTTCAAAGGAAATTAAATTAAAACATTAATTTGGTAGAGTATCAATGAATTTTCTGAATCACTCTGAGGAAGTAACAGGTTCAAAATTAAACTTTTACATTGGAAAGTGATAATTTTCCACTTCAGTAAGTTCCAAGCATATCTGCCCTTTCAGATATATTTGGAATTTACAAAAGTGGAAAATCTGGAAAATCTAGCTGTCTGGAAGCTTACATTTTTTTAGGGAATCATAATATTAATAAGCAATTTGTTAAATATTATTTTCATTGAATATAAATTTAGTAATCTATAAAAATGAAATACATTTTATCAAATTATCTATACTAAAATTCCGATCAGATTTATGTACTTCTAAACAGTAAAGAAAGCATATTTTTCGATCAAAAATATTTTTTAAATGATGACAATGATGATTTATTTTCAATGATGACATTTCAAAAATTCACCTTCCACAAAAGGTGGAATATTTAATGTCACATTTTCCGTTTCGTGTTGGAAGATCTATAATTGTCTTTATAGTGGATTTTGAAAACTGAATTGTCAACGTTGGCTGTAGAAAATAAGCCAATAAATATTCCAAGGAATTTATAGATTGGTAAAATCCTTGAAATGATTTTATTGACTTGTTGCTCTATTAGTATATTGTACTAGCTCAAAACAAATTACTTTTATCTTACTTTCAAAGTATCGAATGTTAAAACCATAGCTTATAATTCCTTAATTTATTTATCTAATGCAAACAGCATTAAGAAAAACACATAATATTGCATTCAACAAAGAGAAAAAAATATGAGCCAAATTCTTATATAAAATGCCTTATGAAATTACTTCTTATTTTAGGAGACCTGAATTCACATCACAGGAAAAATTTAATGTATAAGCAAAAATCAATTTATTTTTTACTCGAAAATTATTTTATATTTTTATGGGTTGAAAGTACTAATGAAGAACAAGAGTTAAAGAATTTCGTTTTCCTATTTGCGAATCAAGATTCAAATATAAATTGAATAAATGAACAGTGTGTTCAATATTGCATTTCAATAAATATATTTTTAAAGGAACTTTTTTTTATGAATTATAATTTAGATACTAAGTAAATTTCATATTTTTTTAAAATATAAGTTCAAATATTAATCATCCTTTGAATATTTCTGATTTGTTAAAAAGTTAGGCAAAATCCTTTCAATGTATTTAAAAAATGGCAGATTTTTTTCTAAGAGATCCCTAGATGAAACATCAATTAAATAATTAAGTTTGTTCATTGGGATTCGCATTCCTTTTACTACCCGAAGATGAAACTTTCAATTCAAAAACTCTTGATTCATTTTGTAACTCAGACATATATCTTTGCAATAATATGGAATCTATTTTAAACTGTAAGCTCCAATACTTTTATATCTCATGTTCAAATGTCGGTTATTGAGTGTAACCAAGTCATTACATCTAACAAAAGGTACTAAGCACAATTAATCAACTCGTTCGGTTGAATACCATTTAATTGGGTAAATCAACATATGAACTGATTCATCATTTCCATGACCCACGTGTTATCATTTAATTTAAAAGATATTTTTCTTCCAAAGATTATACATAATATAATAATTTGAAGAAGTCATATCATGCACTATCTGGAATGGCATTTAATAGCAATAGATAAATCCTCATTTTTTTTAACAATTGAGCAGTTTGAATCATTATTATGATTTAATAGTAAACTTGGTTTTCTTTTTAAATCTTTAATTCAAAAAGGTGCTAGATCCATTGACTGTTAAGTACTCAAAATTTCATTATCGTATATATTGCTTCAAGTGAAATGTTCCAAGCACGATTTTTCTCTTCTTATGAACACGTGACTGTGTGTGTTTTCACTGTAGTAATTAAAAATAACCACTTATTGCTTTAAGTGCTTGTGCTTATTCCAAGGTTATATATATATATATATATATATATATATATATATATATATATATATATATATATATATATATATATATTCTTTCAAGTATGGTATATCCTAATTTTATTTTTCGAAAAATATAAATTATTATCCAGAAAAATATTGCAAATGGGAAAAAGCTTAGAAGCTGTCAAACATCATCCCGTTTATTGATATTTCAATCACATAAACTTTTTTTTTCTTCCTAATTAACAGTTTAAAATATAAAAATAGATTCTATCAGCCCCCTAAAAATAAATAATTTCTCACTTCTTGAAAGGTTCAAATTTTTTTCCATTGATTTTCTTAAATGAAGGAAGCTCAACTTCATTTTAAAAAATTCAGATTTTAAGATTGTTTACCGTTTCCTTTCCTCAGAAACTTTAAAAAAGTTTTATTGCTTAAATCGACATATTAGAATATTAGTTTGAAAAGATTCTTTCTCTGTCCCAAAAACAAACGGAAATGAAGTAATAAAATAAAATTCTTTCTTTCGTTTTCTTCCATATAGTGACTTCTATTTTTTCGTTCGACAAAATAACTGAAATTCCTGAACGAGAGAAAAGAATAAATCTACTTCTCTTTTTTTGTTAAAGATTCGCAAGTGTTGAACTGGTATTGTTGAAAGAAAAATATAGAAACGGTCTACTCTGTGGAAAAAAAATGACACAAAACCTAGAAAGATGCAACTTTTTTTTTCTCTTCTTTTTGTCTTTTTGCTCAGCGACGGTTTATTTGAAAAATGAGACGTGCCAATAGTTGGCGACTGTTCTTTCGCGCCTACCATGGAGCTGTTTGTGTCGAAATGCAGTTGAACTGTCAATTTCTACGCCCCAGTAACGTGTGGGGCGTAGAATAGAAGGATAGAATAATAGACTGATTTTGACATTCACTAGGAAGTTTGATTTCGCTTGGAGCTGACTTTAAAAGTAACATTTTTCCCATTTTTTTCTACATAGTGGAAGAAATATTTCATCGACAATAATTTTTTTTGTCTTTAAAATTCTAGAAAAATTAATTTTAGCATTTATTTTTCCAACTTAAAATTTCTTTTTCTTTTGATACTTTATGTAAACAATTTTAAATTTGAAGTTTCCTGAACTGTATCACTCTGTTTCCAGAAAATAAAAATATATAATTCCGAATTTTGCACTTTAAAAAATTTACAAATATTATTTTATTGTTTTCAGCTATATTACTGTTAGTTAATGCAATGTTGGTAGCAAAACTATTTTTCTTTAAATAAATTACTATTTAATTAAATATTTTTCACTTTTTTACAAAGATGTGGAATTATAATAATTACAGATTTGATTTTTTCACATTTCAATAATTGACACATTCACACCTTTAACATAAAGCTTTTATACACACAATTTAACTTATTTCTATACAAAATATATATACTATGAGAATATTTATACAGATAGCATAGCAATTATTTCCGCAAAACTCTGTATCATCTTTGAAAGTGATTTATTAAAATTTAATTACGTTTGACATGTTTTAGAATCGTGCAAATTTAACAACAAAATTTACTTTTCAGAAACCTATTATATTACCATGTATATAATTTTGCAAATTAAAAAATATATCATGACTTCCTTTAAGTTAAGAAATTTAATTAACATATTTTATTTATGAAAATAAGTGTGAAAAAAATACGAATATTAGCAGCTCCTTTCATAATATGATCTATTTATTTTTTTCTATTAAAATCCTTACTTGTCGAAAATTATTATTTTTAAGGCTATCGTTATTTATGTCATAAATGAATCAAAATAAGAACACTCCTCACTGCATAAAGAAATAGCCTATGCATCTATTCAATAAATATTTAGTTGTCTAAATATACAGGACAATCAGTAATTAATCCATCAAACAAAAACAATGTATTCAGTGTAAATTTGTTTGTAATATATGTTACCATCAATGAATTAATCAGTCTAAATTTTATGAAATAAATAAATAAAAATTATAAAATGGCTTCTTATGAAATAATTGTTAGAGCATAGCTATTATAAAACTGTAAATTATCTTTCTAATTAAAATCTTATTTCAACTGAGTGATTAATAAAAGATGAGTTTTATAATTTAGTACAAAATAATCTTTCTAAGAATGAGTTATTCCATTATTTATTTTAACTAGCTCATTTAATCGTTGTATACACACATTACACTATAAGGCATTCTTGGTTAATTCCTGAGGGATTTTAGAATAATATTATTCATACGTAAGGAGCTTCCTTCAAATCAATATTCTATTTAGCAATAATGAAACATTTAGAACATTCTAGAAGTAAATTTAAAAGGGAAACAGTTTTGATTAATGATTTACTTCACTAACAGCGGTACGAAATCTACATTTAAGTTTTTTTTTTCTTTTCATTTAAGAAAACATCAAAATCATATATATTTTAATATAAAGATTTATAACTTCATCATATACGATTTTCATCAAATCAAGTTGAACATTAATTTATACATCAATATTTTCTGAATCATATGATTCATGTTATCGATATTATAGGATTCAGTGCTTCATATGGACTGTACTTGATTATTTTTTCCATCAAAAACATCTTAGAAAACTTATTTACCTGTCATCAATCATTCCTAGTCACAGGAGCGTGAATTCAATCAAATTTTATCAGAGTATTCTTCTTTGACGAAAAAGTCACGTGCCTACGACAGCCAATCACAGGTCGAACGGAATCTTCTCAACGAGTTTATCAGCGCAAGTTAGAATAACGTACTACGTGATCCTGAGAAACTTACTTTTATGCATTACAGATTCTAACTTTTCATACATAAATGAAGAAAATGAAACCTTAAATCTCTTTCAGAAAAAATTAAATGATAAATCCTGACAAAAAGGGAGAAAAATATTAAAGATTTCTTTTTTATTCTAAATAAAGTAACATTTTGTTTGAGACGATTTTCAAAAATTTAATAAAGCCTCTTAAAATAATTTTAAGAGATTGGAAGATTGTTTTTTTTTTTTATGTTTTAAAAGCTTTATTTTTTCTTCGTTTTAAATATCATTAAATGTTTTGATATAGTCATTTCAGGAGCTTATTTTTTTAAATCATAAAGTAGTTTTGAGTATTTTAAATAAATATACTTCTTTCAAAAGTTTTTCCTTGTTTAAAACAAAAGGAATTTCTAAAAGAGTAATTTTTCATTCATAAGAAATTGCATTTTTTATATTAAACATTTATACAATTTATTAATTCTTAGAACTAAATTTGTATTAAAAAATGAAATAATTAATTAGTTTTAAGTATTGTCATGGTTTTATATTATTTTAATATTAAACTTTTATAGTAAATAGTTAAAATAACATTATGTGCTAGTTTTATATTACATAATATTATAAACTGAGTGTATTATACTTATATGAATAAAATCAAATATTTAGAATTACATTAAATTAAAAATATGCGGATTTTAGAATTGCTTTTAACTGTATTAACTATTAATCAGTATTTCTTGAATTGAAAATTTTAGTTTATAAAATTTTCTACTTTTTTAAATATTAAATTTCTGTATTAATTGAATTAATTTATCTCTTGGTTGATAAAGTAATTAGCTGTTAGTTGATAAAATTCCATGAAAATCAATCTATGTTTTTATCAAATTTTAAAATACATGCCAAATTTATGTAAAACTTATCGAGCAATGTAAGCTTTATAGCGTTAAGACAGCAGTTTTAGACTGAAGCAAAAATATATTTATAATTTATCACAATTAATACTTTAAGTTTTAATCATGTTTTCTTTCCAACTCTTGTTTTTGTTGTTATCAGTGGTACGTTTCGTAATCCAAGATTGCTTAAACGACAGAAATAATTGATTGCATTTATAAAAATAAACTACTCTTTCTGTATTAAGTATTTGAAAAGTTTGCTTATATTCTTAACAATATAAAGTGTATGCAGAATATTTACTTTGTTTTAAAGAGTAAATTTGGTGTTTTTTTTTATACAGATTTGGCATACGTGTAAAAAGTAGATGTTTTGAAGTTATCTTAGCCTTACATACATCGTTAATATCTGATTTTCAAGGGGGTGTTTTTTTTATTTTAGACAACAATAATATTTTCTTGAGCTTTACATCTTGGTATGATCTTAAAGTTCTTTCTTTGTAATTCTCTATAGTTTTCATGCACATTTTTCCTTACGATGTCTGATAACCTTCCATATATATTTAAATTTCTGGTTTTTTATCCTGATTTTTTCTTTTGAGTTCTTTCCGAGTGATAAGAAAAATATCGAAAGATTTTAAAGCATTTCTCTATTTATAGTATGACATTGTTGCTAACCATTCATTAAAATCTCCTATTAAATGGTAAATGATATTAGATAGTTATAGATATTGATATTAAATAGACCATTCGAAATTCTTTTTAAAACTCAAATGTTTTCCAATTATCGAAAGCTTTACTAATTTTCTCACTATCATTTTTCCCTGCAATTACACAATTGATAATAACAAAAATTAAAATTTATTACTATTTTAAGCTTTAGAGAATTGCATTTAAACTTTTAACAAAATTTAAAGGATGTTTCTAAAAATAATGTTATTTTTTCATAAACTTTTTAAAAGAAAATATTATTAATGTATGGGTTCTAAATGTATTTAAAGGACTCTTAAATTACTTAAAATACAGTATTTTGTCTGTATTTACATTAAACATAAATACTAAATACCAAAAGACTTATATACCTAATATAAGAAATATGATTTTAAATATTTTCTAAGGAGCCCTGTATTGTTATTACAATGAGATATTATAACTTCCGATAAAATTTTGCTCTTAGACTGCGGAATTCATTTTTAATTTTCTAATTATCATTGAATGTTATGTTGATGATAATAATCATTGTATTTTTACATAAAAATACTAATGATTAGCTTGAAGATAAAACTCCATTCATGAGTTCAAAAATTGGTCTAGGAGAAATTAATTTTCCAAACTTCTTTTTAAATAACACTTCAGCTAGTAAGGATATAATCAAAAGTTTTTTTTTTTAATTTAAAGAGTTTTATATAGATTAATTTATCTTTAAAAATATTATCATTATAAAAATCAAACATAATTTTAATTATAACTAATCCATTATTATGAAAATTCTACTCAAGTTTTCACACTAATTTGTGAAAGTTTTGTTCTTCAAAAAAAAAAATTACCTTTTTGACTGCAATATTACACTTTTGACTGCAAATTAGAATAGTAAAGAGAATTTTTTTAAGAAACTATCCAATTAAACTCAAAGACATATCGGCAATAACATCAAAGGACTTCTTTTTCTTAAGAAGCTTAATCATGTGATCTTCTCTAATTTTCCCTAAGATGATCAAAACACTTTTTTCAAACTTTTATACTTTATGTAATAGTTTTATGCATTAAAATGCACTCTTGAAGAGGCTTTTGATAAATTTATCTTGCTAATCTTTGAAATAAAATAAGCCATATTTCAAGATAAGCAATCAAAATTCAAATGTATTTATAGTTAAGTGCAGCCAACGCCACTTCAATTGTCATTTGAGATTATAATGCAGGGTACATTACTTTGTTATTTTTATAGAAAGCAAACAGCATCTTTGAGATTTAATGCGATTTCTTTCTAAAGATTGGAAAAGATCATTTTTATGTAAAATAGTCCACTAATTATCTCAATAATGTAAACAAATAATTCCACTTTCATCAAGAATATGCATTAATCAAGTGGCATGTCTTTTTTTTATTTTATCGTTCATTATGTATAAATTCAAAACTGTTATTCACCCTTAAAGTGATTATTTGAATTAGCCATATATTGTAGAATACCTAAAAAATTCATTTTTTTTTTAATTTTAAGTATTAGCTGCATTTGATAAAAAAAACTATTTATTAAAAGTTTGCAAAATACTGAATAATAAATCAATATTAATGAAATGAAGTTTATTTGTCTTAAGATCTCAACATATTTGGCTATTTATGGCCTTGGGGATTACTAAAGGTATGGTAATAATTTTTTATGCGAGTGAAGTATTAAAATTTTAATAAATATGCATTCGAATGATCATAAATGCATTTATTTTCCACCAAAATTAAATTTAATTGGAACTCCGAGATTTCTGGGTTACTTGCTATGATGTATTATTACACATCATTTAATATGTTGGCTTTTCATTTTGCTGTCATTTTTTGCTCACAAGAGATAATTGAATCAGGCGCTATAATTTAATGTTAGAAACATACCCAAACAATACGAGATTTGAATACATGAGCATTTTAATTAAACATTACAGTGTTAATATTGAAGTTTGCATATTTTCAAATTATGTTCTACACGATAATATACTTAGAAACTCATGTCTTGCCTGTAAGATTTAAGATTATATGATTGCAAAGATGTACAGTATTTTTTAAAATATTAACAAGTAATTACAAATATTAAAAGATAAATTCTATTATAAATTTTGAATAAAATTTTTAATATTAATGATGACTTTACTTTTTGTCGAGACAAATAATATTAAACTGAAATTAAATAGAAAAAATTATTTATCGAAGGTGTATTTTATTTTATAATAAAGATAACAGCAATAAAATTTTTATTTCTTAAGAATATAGCTATAAAAAAGAAAAAAATGAAAGTGTAAAGCAATTTAAAAATAAAAAATATAGTTGATTACATTTCGAAAAATTTTTGTTTCCAAATTCCATGTAAAACAAATCTGTGAGTAAAATTATCAAAAATTCTTTGACTTAAAAAACAAACTTTTAAGAAATTAAATGCTTCTATGTAATAAAAAATTAAAAAAAAACTTCTGTGTAAAAATATAAGAAAATATTAAAAGAACTGATTTTTATGGGGGAAAAAAACTACTGAAATTTTTCTTCGATATTAGAAATTTTTGTTAATAAAATAATTCCTCATATAAACCATTGTTATCACATTCTAACTCTTTCCCTCTGTTTTTGTTACCCGATAATACACAACAAATAGCCTTTCAAATCATTTCCCATAGCGAATGGTACTTTCCACCCACATTTACTTCTTCGAACCCTTCACATTTTATGAACCGGAGTTGGTTTTCAAACGACTTTTTTATTGACTGCAAAGATTTACGAACTGGAAAAACTGATATCCAGTTTCTACCAGCGATGACATCGTTTCTACTAGAATCGATCGTCTTTTCTTTGAACTACCCACTTCCTTTGGACGATGGAATGAAAGTTTAAAATTAAACACCAAAAGAAAGAACTTGTTTAAAAATAGCCAATGAAAATGGGTGGAGAAGTTTAGGAAAGTAGCAGAATAGAGAAAGGCTCACCAAATAATTATGGATTTAAATATCTCTATTAAATTTTTCAGAAATGTGTTCCTAAAAATCTTATCTTTTTACTGCCTATGGAAAACTTGCTCAGTTATCCAATTAAGTAGGGAAATAAATATTTATTTTTGAAAATGAGAAATTAGCATTTAGTAAAATATATAGATTATACCAAGATATAGAATTATTCTGACATTTAAAGCTACGTTTAACAAAATACTTTTTTTTAAACGTAACTTTAAATGTTTTAAAATTGCTTTTTTTTTTTGTCCAAAAATAAGAAAAAATAAATCAAAGACTATTTTCTTACAGATTGACGCAATCTTACTTCAAAAAATAAATATTTCCAATGTAAATACACATACTTTTCATAATATGTAAACTTGTAGGAAATTTTACAATTACAGAATTTTATTCACCTTTCATTAAATTTGCTGTCAAAAGAGTAACATCTCATGTTGAGCTCTCGTAGCTTCTTTGCGCATTTGTTAATATTATAATCTCTATGCGGATGCCCTTATTTGAACTGAAATGATGTACCTGTTACTTTCATCCCTTAACGATTGATTGTGGAATAATAAAGTTTTTTCGAGACAACAATTTTGTATAAATCTGAATTCCGTAGAAAAAAGACAGTTAAAAGTGATTCAAATCCTTTTCAGAAGAAATACATGATTTGGTTGCAATATATTTATTTAATGATGATTGAAATGAAAATATTAGTTTTTGACTATTTTTATATAAATTAAATTTCATTTCCCTAGTACAAAAAGTCATTTTAAAGACTGTATATACCATTACTTTATGACATGTTTCTGGGTACTAATAAAGAAAATTAACCTGTGTCATCAGATTTTGTATTCGCCTTACGAAGTCCTTGCATCCAATGATTGCTTATTAAAATTTATGTCTTAATTTATTAGTAATTGCAAATGGCGGCAATAAATAATGGAAAAGAACTATACTTAATTACGTTAATACGTTGTATGTTCCAGCTAATTGCAGAATTGACTGCTGGTTTAATGCATTTCCAAAAGTGTGATTTAAAGTTTGACATTATATTGTCAACGTGAATTTAAATTGTCATTTTACCATGCTCCAAAATTACATATTTAAGTATTTTTAACCGAACATTTGGCATAAATTTGTCAACAGCATGCATTACTTTTGCGATATTTAAACACTCCAAATACACTTTCAAATAAGTGTATTTGAGTAGCTGAATCTCGTTTGCTGAGGTAAAAGGTGTGAATTTTATTCCATTGTAATTCTCGAGATTATGGTTAATGCAATTGATGTTTAATGTGAATAATTTTGTGAAAATCACGTTATATTTCATTCGCATAACGACCAAAAAGCAATGAATATTTCAATAAATAACTTTATTTTTTAAGTACACTAACTTGCTTGCCAGTTTTTGTAATGTTTTAAATATATTCCCTTTTTTTCAAACTAAAATTTTATATAGTTTATCAGGTAAAATGTTGCATACTGTGCATTTAGACACAAATCATAAATGAAAAATCTAATGAATTATATTCTCGATCTGGTGAAAGGTAATCGAATGAAAAACAAATGGGTATTTCTTTGATATTTTTTTCAGAGAGTCTAAACTTGACTCCTGTGTGTTTCGTGCAGATTTCATATCAATGTTCTCGCTATAGCACATTTAACATTTCTGGTGAAATGGTACACAATTATTATCCTTCTTATATTATGAATCTAAAATGAAAACTACGAGATTTTTACTAAGGTATTTTTAATTTTATTTTGAAATCTAACTTCAGTAAAAAAATTTAAGAAAATATTAAAATAATTTTAAAAATTTCTTTAATTTAAGAAATATATGATATGCTTAAATAGTTTGTTTTTCCAGAACTCTGTTTTGGTTTGTTTTAATTCACAATTAATTAAAAAAATGTATATGGTTGACTTGAGAAAATTTCATTTTTTTTTTACAAAACTTGTTTTATGTTTATTTAAAAAGAAATTAATTTTATATTTTTGTAAGCATAAATCACCATACTTTGATATTTTATTGCAGCATTCTTGTCTTCTAAGAAAGCATTAAAGTAAAATTAATTATCTACTTTTTCATTAAATCTTTTACATTTCTTGACACCTCACTTTCTTTTCCCATTTTAATATAATTTTTCTTAAACTAATTTTTGAGTACCAGAATTTCGTTATGAGCATTTATTAAAAACTTGGACAAGGAGTATTATTAAAAAATAAATGCGTAAGTAAATACATTATTTTAATAATATGCAACAAAAATGGGAGCAGAAACTTTTAAGATTTTAATGAATTTCATTAAATGAAAGTGAGTTTCAAATACCCATCCTAAAGTATTTTAATAATTGCATATGAAATAATTTTTACTTCTTGTGTATTTCTTGAAATGCATAGTTGATAAAATTTCATTGAAGTTTATTTAGTTCTAAAGTTTCATTTATTACATTAATAAATTTAACTCAGTAATAAATAAATCAAAGTTTTTAAGAAGTTGAATTTTTTAATAAACATTATAACTGAATAAATTTTTAAAACTCATTTAAATTTATATTTTGAAGAGATTATTTTTAAGAAATCTTTTTTGTTTAGCAATTTGAAGTATATATAATTAATTTTTTGTTGCATTGTGTATAAACAATTATTTAAGGACGTTAAAATGCTGTTTGCAGATCTGTAAAGCATGTCGCCTTCCAAGAGGGCATTTTTCATATATGATGATGGTTAAATTCACATTCTTCAAAGATTAAAATTTGGAATATTCATAAGCTTTTTATCAGGCTTTTTTTTTAAAAAAAAAACTTGTTTAACCGGGATTTAAACAATAAAATATTCTTATATTTTTAATGGTTAAAGTCGCTGTTGATAAATGACATTCAATCAGCAGAAACGACTCTAATTATCGTGACTTAATATCTAATAGTTGAAGTCATCCCCACTTTACCTAAGACCCTCTGTATAAGGATTACAGATATCCCTATTGACATATACATAGATATTCGCGATGGAACACCTGGTCTGTGTACCTTAGGTTATCAGGTAATGTATCTGGTGGGACAGAATTGTTACGAAATTTGAAAACAAAATTGAATTTCAATAGGTCTCTAATGTTTGAAATGGAAAATTTCACAGAAATATAACACCGGCAACAAAACATTCACAAAATTTCCACTATGTTTCCACTATGAGAAGTGACATGAGGTACATATTGCACTAAAATTATAAAAAATAGATCATCCTAAAAATCCATGTAACCTTGGTAGTAAAAATACAAATTAGTTATATTGATCGTTGTCATAACAGACTATATAAGTAGTTTATAACACAAATATAAGCAATATAATTAAGTTTAAGTAAAAAATTATAAAAAAGAGCGAATAACTGGGGCAGATTTTCAGTAAGTACTAATAATACTCTCCTGCTTTAACTGCACTCCTCATCCAGTAAATATTTAGATTAGAATACACGTCTAAATATACTCTAACCTAAGCATGCACTTTTTTTTTAGAGGCTACTTTTAAAAAACCTTTAGCATAAAGGTTGTTAAAAATGTAGCCTCTGAAAATAATCATAGTAAATGTTTTATGCACATTTTAATTATTTATGAAATTTTTAAGCAATAAAAAAAACTTAAATTATTGATAGTGTGAAAAAATTTATACAAGGTTACAAATAAATCTAATTTCATGGATTGGTGAGACTTCCTATTAATTTTATGGTAGATAAAAAGATTCCTCTCAGCCACGAATTTCTCTTAGTAACAAATGCTTATTCTAATTGCTTAAGTTCTTTTTAATTTCTAACTTTTTCAATTGAAAAGTATTTTTAAAATTTTTAAATTGTATGCTATATATAAAAAATATATAATGAATTCAAAGCAACATTGTAAACTTTGAAAAGCAAGTGAAATTACGAAAATGGGTAATGTGTTTTATTTGATATAGGAAAAAAAAATGCTCTTTTTGATTTTTATATAAACATTCATGTGTGTGACTCTGTGTACTGTTTATGTGTTAATGATTTCGAAGAGCTACAATAATTCTTACGAGTGAAACGTTTCAATTACAAGTTCTATTACTTTTATCTATCTTTATATCAATTATTTTGTAATTCGGGGATTAAATCCTAAGGAATTATTAAATTTTCTCTTTTGACTATTATACGAGTAGATTTAAAACTTTAACTAGCCATTTAATCAGTCAATGTTTATTAACAACTTTAAAATAAGAAATTAGCAAAAATATGTCATTATTTTTTGTTGATTAAAATAAATACTTTTAACGAAGCAATATATTAATATTCATTAAAACAAATACTTTTAAAGAAGTGATATTTCATATTTATAAATATTTCTTAAATTAAGTATTACTTTCCTGTTATATGAATTTATTGAAAAATATTTTAAAAAAATAGTGTTGCAAATTTTGAAACATATTTATCTTTAATTCCAAATCAGCCGTATTTTATCATTTTTAACAAAAGGATCATAAAATCAATAAGCATATTCAGTAAAAAAAAACGTTATATCCCTTACAATGCAAGCAATTTAAAATCAATAATGATAATACAGCTTTATCGATCTACATTGTGTTGATGTTCTATACAAAAATAAAAAAATGAATTTAAGAAAACTATGAATATGCTATACGTGCATTTTCCTGCCAATCAATGAACTCTAATTTAATTTAAAGAGATGAAAGAACGATAATTTGAAATAGATTCTCCTTTGTGAAAGGTTATTTTAATGATTATGAAATAATCAATAAATAACTCATGGAAGAAAGTAACTTTTAAGTACTAAATTTCTTTTGAATATGAATAACAGATTTTTTCTGTTAATAAAATTAATGTATATTCTATTTATGAACGCAAATAAAAATTCCAATTATCTCTAGGCGTATTACTGTCAATATTTGTGTAGATAAGCAATTTTCCTATTATCGTTATTACACTAAATCATTAACATTTTGAAAATGCAAAGATCTTCAATAAATTCCTTATTTTTTACAGATTATTAGATTAAACTGTTTTGATACATATTTCGACGATCATAAGTTAATTGAATAATACGCTCAAATTAAGCAAATTAGGAACTGGAATTTAAATACTTTATAAGACTTAAACCAAGTCACAAATTAGCAAATTTTTATAACTTGCAGTTTTTACAGAAAGATACTTTGCAATGATTGATGAGGTAATCTTTTGAGGCACATGTAATATTTAGAATAAATTTTTTGTAATAATAATATAAGTGTTAATATCTTCACTTTTCTAAAATATTTATTTTTTACTCTACTTTATTTGTTTTTTTTCTTTAAATAAATGGTATAATCTCACTGTGCCCTAATGCTCTGTGGAGTTGAAGGTCCTAAATTTGATCCAAGATTCTATTAAACAAGGAGTAATGAATACTGTGCATTCTGTCTCCCATTCTGCTAGAAGAGATTCTTGTGAGTTTTCTGGACTTTTATATTCGCGTTAGCTATTTTTGCTTAATCATCATTGTCATATTTAACACTTTGCTTATATTAATGTAATACATATTTAAAATTCTAAAGAATGCAAGGAGCAAAGGAAGAGCTATTAGATTTTTTGAACATTTTAGTATCATTTTTCATGGATTAAGTTATGTTTTCAAATTTCTAATATTCAACTTCAATAAGTTTGAATTATGTAAACATAATTGCCTTACACGATGATACTTAATATATATCTCTCAAGTATATATGAAGCAGTTCTTATTGGATTATTTGAGAAATGTTTTATATAGATAATGTTTTTTTTTAAAAATACAGCATTAAAGATTCTTAAATTAGTATGTAACAAAATGCATTCACTAAAATGTTCACTTCCCTGTCAGCTTCATCACGTTCATTTTGGAATTATGTAGTTTTATTATTATTATTATTATTATTATTATTATTGCTATTATTATTAATTTGCATAAAAATATTTTTCATACGAAAATATTTGTAAATAAAATTTATTCAAATTAATCAGCCATGATAAAATGTTGATAATTATTTCCAAAAGCTCAGAATAATTTTAGCTTATTAAAAATACATAATTCAGAAACAGTGTGTTTACATACATATGAATTTTATCAATTGAATATTATATTAAATTATTAAAATTTATTCATTTATTCAATCCAAGAATTTCTAACTTGTCGAATTTAATTAAAAAATATCAATTTTTAATTTCATTGAAAGTTTAATGAATTTTTATTATACAATACAGCTGCTTGAACTATTAAAAATGTGATAAATAATTTTAAGTTAAATTTTTTAAATTCAATAAAATTTGAAACTTGCTGTATAAAAATTGACTAGTTGAAGTACCAAACAAATTTATTCTACGACCATGGTTAAGGACGTATAATTCTACCATCAGCATTAAAAATTCAGAAGGCTTTAAAGATTCAGAAGAACAGAAGTATTTCTTTCTCATTCACAAACATATTTCTTCCTCGCAAGTCAATTAAATGTTTTTGTGATTCTAAAGCCAATTTTTTTGTAATTAATCAACGAACGCTTCTAAAAGCCAGCGAAAAATCATTTAACGATTTGTTATAAATCTTGAAAATAACATAAAAACAATTTTTTTTCATTGGAAAACATAAACATGCTTGCTAAAAATATGTGCATAATGCTGACGAAAACCAGTTGATTCATCAATATAATGAAGGAGGACGTTAAAATTATAAAAATGCATTCAATGACAATTTTTAAGTATATATTTATGCATAAACTGATTAAGTGCAGTTTGGGTGCCTCATATAAATTCTGATAAAAGATCGAGATAGGTATATTGCATAAAAAACTTCATCCAAAATCACGAATAGGTAATGCAAGAACAAAAATCATTATTTCTTTATCACGCATAGCTAATGGACATTAATCCATCAAAGTTATATTCCAACGTATGTCATGCAATATCAGTAATATTACACCGCTGAGCAATTCATGTTCATTAAAAGGTTGTTCGTCGACATAAAAACACTGATTAACTTTCCCCATTTCGTTCGTTTCTTAATGGGTATTGCATTTTTATGGTCTTTTGATCGATATCGAAGACAAGAAATGGACATTGATTGAAGCTATGCGTGTTTTGGCAAATAGCTAAGTTCTTAAGGAAATCTATTTCGTCAACATTATATTGCTACTTCCGAAACGGAAATTAAGAAAACAGCTAAGAATATTTGGTTCCGCCTTGTAGATTTATATTCTTTTACTTGCTTTGCATTGACGTTTGTGCATAAATATAAATAGAAAATTATAGAATTGGCTTAAAATAGTAAAAGTGTATCCCTAACAGGCAATTATCAAAATGTTTAATGGTTCCTTAGAAATTTATTTCGATAACTTAATAAATTACTTGAAGAAGAGCGTATGTATTAGTAAACTTTTAAAGTTAAAATAAATTTAAACTTTACTTTTGTGATGTAACTTTGATTTTGTTTAGAATTTACGGATATCTCTTCATATGTTAAGCGTAAACATTTTCATGGAAACCTCATCAAACTATTACTTGCTAATGAGGATATTTTTCAGATCTTTAGTAGCGATACATATTTAATACAATAATTTTAAAGAAGAATTCCATGCTGGTGCATTTATAGAAATCATTTTTTGAGACAAAAAAATCACACTCAAAATCAAAATGCTTACTTGAGAGGCGGCCGATGGTTGAGATGTTAGCATTCCCGACTCCCAGGCAGGTGGTACCAGGTTCTAAATCCGGAACGGGTACAGATATTCCTTTCTCTCTTTGTGGTCTTTGCTGTGCGTTTTCTGTGTTGTCCTTTCTTCTAAGATGATGTATAAATATGGCCTACCCTATAAACGGGCTTGTGATGGAGTGTGTGGGTAATGTTTCTCGCCTCAGAAACTTGGTTCACAGGTGCCTACCGGGTAACCGTAAATGAATGGCAGTTTCCGGCCATGTTGTGGTGATGAATAAGTCTTTTAGTGCTCACCGTTAAATATTTATTCTTGCTGATAGGATACTTAAAGGAAAAGGTAAGGAATTAACAAAGATACAATAAATTAAGCTATTTATCTGAGTGCGACAGCAATTTTTATTTAATTTAATGACAATCAAATTGCGGATTTTATTGCAACAATGGATATTATATTGGTATTTTGATGAATTTAATTACCAGTATATTTAAAAACAATAGTAAATTTTATTTAAAAATTATAAAAGAATAATAAATTATAGATTAATAAGTATATTTTAGTATGGGATTAACATCTTACACGGACAATTGTTACTTTAAATCATATAAAACATTTAATATTTATATTATAATACTGAAGTGTTTACCATTTTATGAAAGTAATCATTAAAAAGTAATTAATTATAAAATAAAAGTATTGCAATGATGTAATAATTTAAACTATTTTCGTTGTTGCTCTAAAATAGATCCTTCATTTATAATAAAACATAAAATCAATATTTTTAAGTATTTATTGAAGATAAAATGTAATATATAACTACCTATTAGAGAAATTGTGTAAACTATATTACCTGTATTAGCTTAGCCGAAAATCACTTTAAATTGTAGATACTGAATTTAGTTAGGATTACCGTGTAACTGAAGAACATAGAGTCACAAATCAAATAAACAAATAGTAAGCATCTTGAATACAGTAAGAAGATAATTTTTCTAACTCAAGATTACAAATTTTGAATTAATAAAACAAAATACTTGATAGTTTCCTTTTCTTATAAATTTAACAACTAACGAAATTTTTTCTGAAAAAAAAGAAAAAGAAAAAATACATTTTTGTTTGAAAGAGCAGATTTTACCATATATTGAAACATTTTATTTTCAAAAAGATTCCACTTAATTGAGATACAAAGAGCATCAGTTAAATTCATTAAATTTAATCAGTCTTATGCACTCGTATCTAAACAATAACATAATGTAATATGGAGAAGTTATTTTAAAACAATTTTCGAATTCTAATTAAACAGACTTGTTTTATTCGAGAAAGGTGAAAGTGAATATTTTATGAACTTTGATTCCAAGAATATCACATTTGTTTTCTATGTTCATTTTAAATACGCTTATTTCTAAACTTATGTCAACTTTTAGAAATATGCAATTAGTAGTCCAATTGTTGAGTTAGCTTTATCATATCTTTTACTTTTGAATGTACTGCTCTTTTAATTAACTGCAAGAAAGTGAATAGCAGTGAAATGCTTGGGAAAACCTTGTTAATTAGAAAGTATCCAAAATCTGCACACGCAACTTGCTCTCATAACTTAGCTTGTTAATTATGAAGCTATATCTTATTTACTGACAGTAAAAATTCTATGCTACTTTTAGTGTGCATTTAATATTGTGATATGATTTGATATTTACTTTTCAATAGATATTTATTATTTTATGTTTTGGTATTTTTACCATACTGAGAATTGGAATCAAGGTTAACGTTATTTTATTATACAACTGATACCACTTACACATGGAATATAAATGGATTTTCCCTTTTAAAAGGAATGTAATAAGTTAATGAGAACTTTTGTAATTATATCCATTCTAATTATTCAAAGTAAAGAAACTAATGAAAAGCTCTTAAATTTTAAATGAGTCAAAAGGAAAATCCATGTGCTATTAAATATATACTATTGTTGATAAAGGAAAACAATTCTACAAGGATTTTTCATTTTGGTAAAAAAATTTATAAATTTGTATTTGACTTTGTGAACTATGAATTAAAATATAAGCATGCTTAATTTTATTCTTAAGCATAAGTTCATAACAAAATATTATTAAAAATGTAAATTCTCCTTACTTATTACTTTTTTAATAAAAAATTATAGGATATTTATTCTTCAAATTCTAATAATTCCGATAGTTTGTTCTTTATTCTGATACTTTTATATTGCGCTTCTATTTCTATTACTGAATAAATAAATTTTAAAATTACCAATAGGTTGTTTTCGTAAATTCAAAAATATTTTAGGGAAAAAATTAATAAAAGACAACAATTCGATTGTCTAGAAGAAAAATTGAATTAATTAAATATTTTTAAAAAAACAAGTTTTCAAAACTTGTTAATTTGGCAAATAATTAAATTTTAGAAACTTTCGTCGTGTTCCTCTAAACTTTAGAAATTCATAAAAATTAATATGAATATTTCAAAATTAACAATTAAAACTTTGAATCAGAAAAAGTAACTTTTTATTGAATTTTCATTAAACCATCCATCAAAAGAGTTAACGCTTAGTAAGAATGCATTTTAAAGGAGAAAACGTTTGGTGTAGCTCTGGTAAAAAAATTTTTGCAATTAAATTAACTCACCTCAAAGTTAAAATTTCATACATTCGTGGAATTGAGTTTAGAATATTTCAAGACTTTTCAAAATCAAACTTTTGTTTAAATTTTCATGAATAATTCATATATACAAAGTTTCCATAATAGCTTTGATCAAACACGAAGTTCTTTTTGAAAAATACAAATGAGTGAAATATGTTAAGGGTGTAATATTAGCATTTAGAGATTATTTTTTAATAAGAAGCTTAAGCTAAAATGTATTCACATATTGGGTAATACAACATATTTGACCAATAACAAAGTAACGAGCGTGCAAAAATTAATCTTCAATGCATTCATTGTGCAAACGAATTTCTATGAAAACTATTGTAAATTAATGATAAATTCATTTTATGTAACTAAAAATTGCTTTTATTAATCATAAAAGGACTATTGTATCTATTTAATTTTTAGGACTTTTATAAAATAAAAATCAATAATGAAAATTTTTGATTTTAAAATTATCACCAATGACTCATCAATTTTAATTACTGATATTATTTCAAATAATATTAATCAATATTTATCAATTACTAAATTTCATTGATTTAATCAATTAATGCTTTACGCAACTAATACATTTTTAAAAAAATCTGATTACAGATTCATTACTCATAAATAAGAAATCAAGTATACATATAGAAATCATAAACATACATGAAAATCATAACTGTAACTCATTAGGCTGCATTATTACAACTATCTTACTTCAATTTCAAAATAAGTGCTTTGGGACTCCTTATGTCCAATAATGAAATAATAAAATGGGCATGTCGAAAATATTTACAGATTAAAATTAAATTGTTCCTACGATTTAAAATGTTTGATTACACTCATCTTGATACATGTTTTAAAATTACATATAGAAAGGAAACACTCGCAATAAAAATAATAATAAATATGGTAACATTTTAATAAGATATTCAAAATATACGATTCCAAATTCAAAGTAATTTTTTGCATTTTATATTACTAAATATATATATTATTTTTAATACTCTTACGAAAAAATATAGTATCGTTTTGTAACTGTATTATTCTCAATTGTATAGTCCTAATATAATTAATGATTCAACTATATTTTATGTCACAACTTTTATTGACAATCAGTAAAATAATCAGCAGATAAAATTAAGGTTAGAAAAAGAATTATTTTTATTTCGTTATTATAGCGTACTCAAAGTTTAAGTTTAAAAATGCTATAATAAAATAATATTTGAAAATATGTCATAGAGTGAAAACAGTATGCTTATTTTTTGGTATCTTAGCTACATAACATTAAGGAATTGCAATCACTTAAATGGATATCCATCCTTAAATTTAAAACATACATTTTTAAAGTTAAATAACTACTTTCTGACCATTAAATAAGTTAAAACAAAATTTTTATATTAATTGACCATATTTGAGGATAATTTATTTCTGGAATGTCTTTAAAAACGAATTATATTTGATATGCGCAAATTAACTAATAATTAAAAAGTATTCTCCATATCTATTTATATTTAACTGTGCTTTATCAATATGGAAAACCATATTTTTAGAACAATGAAAATGAACAATGTACAATAAAAAAAATTAAAAGTTTAATATTCTTTGTCTAGTTTTCTAGGGAAGAGCATTTCAAATATATACACACACACTTTAGAGTATTTAAATTATTGTGTTTGATGTTTTTTAAAAAATTTATTACCATGAACAAATAATTGTTTATAAAGGAAATAAAAAATATTAGCTTTCGATAAAACTATAAATATTTTACGAAATGTTAAAAAAAGCAATTGAAAATCACTTATAACATTTAAAATTATAAGTTTAAAAAATATTTTTGTTAAGTATTATTCAATTTATATTAAAAATTGCTTATTCTGCATAATCCATTTGTATAATTGAATAGAAAAACTATCATTTTAACAAAATCTACATTTTTGTAAAATCAATGAACTCATAGCTAGAATTTTAAGTTTTCTACTATATTGCATAAAATATGAGCATTGGTCTTATTAAAATATATTTTACTAAATATAATATTTCTAACTTTAAATAAAACAGAGCATTACAGCTCTGTTTTCAAGAATACAAAAAATGCATATCGTCGAAATCGGTGGATGAAATATCTATTTACCTTTGGAAGCAAAATATAATCCCAAATTTCCTAACTTTCATATAAAAAATTCTTGACTTGTGAAAAGATATGAAAATACGAATGGGATCTGACAGTATAAAAATACATTTTGCATGCTTTCACAAACGCAAACCATGCGTCCCATAACTTCCACTCTATCTCCTTACTATATTCTCAAGATTTGGATATCACTTCAAATTGTTTCAAATAGTTGGAACATAAAAATCCTTAAATGTATTTCTCTATCTGCATCGAAATCTTTACTCCTAAAGGAATAAAATGTCGTAGGTCTTAAAGAATCTCTGTCAGAATCGTTATATCAAACTTTGCGACAGATTTGAATTCTCTCACGATAAGTTATGCCCATATCTTTCCCAATAAAGAAAAATTCCGAAATCGTAAATGATTTAACCTTTATATTAATTTTTTCTTTTAGGAATGATTTTAATATTCATTCTATATTTTCAGATTGCAGAATAGATTCATTACATGCAAATTATTCATTTATAGAAGTATTGATCGTGCATATTAAATGCTATGTGCATGAAATATCGGGTCAGTTTGCGTTAAAATAATCATTTATATTAGTTGTTAATAATTAAAATTCTTCCAACCAGTTCTATTAAAATAATAATAAAAAGTTTTAAGACTTTATAAAAAATCTATTTTATTACTTTCTTTGTTTAAAATACACTCACTTTTAAAAGTTAAGTACAAAGATGAAAAAATAAACAAATACTGCTTTGATTGACACAAAATTCGGCAGGAAAGTAGCATATATATTTACGCATAAAATAAAATCAATAGTTATATAAAGAAATAAAAACAATATTAAATTTTTATAAGTAATCTGATGACATACTGGAGATTTAAACATAATAAGGCATAAAATGAAAATAAACAGCATAAAATGAAAAAAGGACATTAATAGGATATGTGACTCCCCCTTATCTGTACGCAAAATTTACAATTTGTGACCATACTTTCAATTAGGTGGTCAACCACCGCAGAATTAAGTTATAGCCATTATTCTTGTAGATCAGTTCCTAGCTCAATAAGAGTGGCTGGAGGGGGAAATGTGAAGATACAGAACGGCCGAGACCATCCCAAAGATTTTCAATGAGATTAAGGTCGGGGTAATATGCTGGCTATACCATACTCGCTATCACTTCATTCTCGAGGGTAGTCATCAACGATGTCGGCTCAATGGGGACCTGCGTTGTCGTCCATTAAAACAAAAGTAGGGCCAACTGCTACAGCGTACAATCTCACATTGGGTTCTAGGGCTTCATCTCGATAGCGGACAGCCGTCACAGAACCCCGTTTAAAGCTATGCAAGTTGGCGCGGTACCCTAATGAAATTCCTGCCCACATCTTAATGCATCCGCCTCGGAATGCGTGATGTTCGGAGATATTTTGGGACTGATTGCGTATTCCTTGCTAACGCCATATCTTTATACGCTTGTCATCTGTCTCCAGAGTAAATCTTGATTCATCAGCAAACATGACATTGTCCCAATCAGACACATCCAATTGACATGTTCCCGGCACCACTTTAATCGTGCCCCTCAAGATTGGATGGATAGACAAACACAAACTACATACCCGGGCGTACAGTCCACTCATATGTAATCTTTGGTGTAGAGTAGCTGCAGACATCACCTTACAAACGGATGCTATAACCATAGATGTCACACGTGTGGAGGTCGCTCTGCGATTCCACTAGGCTAAAATTGCAATACATCCATGTTCCGCAGGGTTTGTAACCCTTGGGAGACTGGCTACAGGCCTTCGGACAACAGTCTGTGTGGTTTGAAATTGTTTCCATAAATGTGAAATTACAGAATGATGAATGCCAAAGAAAAGAAGAACATCTGAGATGGATTGTCCCGCTTCAATGCGCCCCACCGCACTGCAGTTCTCAGAATCTTCCATTCGTCTTCTAAAAGTCATAGAAACACGTATATCTTGAAAACAAATGGTACAGAAATCCGTCATACGGAAAGTTTTAAACACCTTCTATCAGCACTTACAATCAACTTCTGTAACCCTTCTTAAAGCTGGTATCTTATAAGACTGCCCTTTTTGCCTATTTCTTGACATGAAATCGCGATTGGATGTTACCTAACATATTTGCATTTTTCCATCTACTTCTGCAGCGATTTGTATCCTCTTCGAATCGGATTTACTGTACGGTCACCCTTGGCGCGTTTCTTTTCGACTCTAAATTTGGCGAATATTTTTACTGGAAACCCGGCAAGCTTGTATTTTGGCAACCTTATGTCAATAATTTCTCATGAATATTTACCGATTTAAATTCGTTAATATAAAATTTAATCAAAAAATTTTATTTATAATTATTTTATGGAACTTTATCATTTTACCATTACATTGGAAATTTTATGGAAACTTTATTATTTTACCATTGATGTATAAAATCTATAAATCTGTGTGTTTTGTTATTTTTGTAAAATTAGCTGAGCCTATTGTTAGATACCAACAATGTATGAAATATTTGTCACTATTACAGACATTATTTTCATCCTGCTGTTTTCCCCGACGGAAATTCGTCATACGATCACCCTTGGTGACTTTTTGAAAATTTCGCCAAGGATGATTGTACGGTAAAATTTTACCTCCTCTTCAATTCTGATTGGCTTTCGGAAATTGGTATATTAGTATTTTCTTCTCCGTGCTTAACTTTGGGGGAAGTGAGGGGATATATATATATAACGTTAGAGAAGACAAGCAGTCATTGTGATAATTCAAGTGAATGTCAGAAATCCAGTAATATTGAATAGAGTCAAATGTTGAAATTTTATTAAACTTCCCATTCAAAAGAACATGAGGCCACACATAAGTAAGTTGGTATCAGTGTTTTCTGTATTTAGTATTGATCATGAATATAAGACACGTTTATAAATATAAATTCAATTCAGTATTTTTATCATGAAACCTTCGTGGAAAATAAAGTATTTCTTGGCCTTTTCTCAATCTGCTATTTTTGTCTATTAATAACGAAGTTGCTTAACGAGTTTTAAAATATTCGTGAGGATTATTTTATTTTCAAATTATTATCATAACCTATTCAGTTCAAGAAGTTTGTAGTAAGCATCCTTTAAAATTACCATTTTCAAGGTAAAAATTAAAAACGCAAAAGGTGAGGTTCCTATTTAAAATTTGTACTGATTTATATCAAATTAGAAACAACATAATTAAAGACTTTAATAAGGAGAAGAAATCTTTTAAGAATTAACTAATTGTAAGAAATTAAATTTGCTATATATATATATGTGTGTGTGTTTGTTTATGTAAATATACAGTTCTTTTTTAAATATTATAAAAAATTAACATTTAGCAATCTTTTTATTTCTTAATTTGTATACAATAAATTTGATTACTCTAGAGCTAAAACTGTATTATTTCACTTCATAAACTATTTCATTTCTGATGATTTTTCAATGGGTTTCTTTCTTTGTTTACAAATTAAATACACTCTATATCTTTCACACACTTTCATTCACTTAGTTTTCCTTAATCAAACCTAATAAATGCCAACATAATTAATAATGTTATAAACAACAAACTGGCTTTTGTAATTTCAAAACTCTTATATTGTTTATTTTACATCATAGTGGTTATACACGGCTTGCTAAATATTAACTCTGACTTGAAATTACAGGAACTGAATAATCATTGAGGATTTATGGAACTTAATAAAACTTAATAAATGGAAATACAATTACAATACAAAGAAAATGCAAAAAATATGCTGACAAAGTCCAACATATTTTACATTGTTCAAATCTGAATTCAAAGAAAATAATTCATTCCTTTTTAAGTTATGTTTAAATTAAATAACATTCAGTAACTAATTTTTAAAAAGCATTCTCTATTATTTCTTACATCAGAAGAACAAAATACTTATATTAGATTATGTAAACAATGACACTGTTTGCTGAACAAATGCAAAAGCAATACAACACAATCATCTGAAATAACATTTTTTTTGTAAAATATCAGTTAATTAAATGAGAGATTTCAAGTTAATAAAAAGTTTATCCACATAAATAGATTTGAATTAAAGACACATTAAATAGTAAATGAAAAACAATTCATAATTAAGTTTATTTTTTTATTGAAGAGAAAGCATTGAATGGGAAACATAATTTATATATATTTTCGTAATATATATATATATATATATATATATATATATATATATATATATATATATATATATATATATATATATATATATATATATATATATATATATATATATATATATATATATATATATATATATATATATATAAAATATTCAATTATTACATTTAGAATTGAAATAAAATTTGAAAAGCTTGATTATAGAAATATTAATGTTTCTAAAGGTGCAGTTGCATCCTTTATCTAATAATTGACGTATTATTCATTTATATACACATTTATTCTTGAATATAGTGGGGCATATAATGTAAGTTAGGAAAATGCAAAATCATTAATAATTATTTTATCATAGATAATTAAAATCATTATTCTAACTAAAAAATACTGATATTTAAAAATTTTTAGAAAACATTTTTCAAGTATCATTACAAAACATATTTGATAAAATTGGTTACAAATTATAGTATCTATAAATCATATTTGCAAATATATGATAGGCATATGATATAATCTTGCAAATAGAATATTCTATATGCATACAGTCTATCTGCAAGACAAGTATAAATTAAAGATGCGAAATTCAAAGTATTAATGGGAACAAAACAAAATTTTGAAGCTGCTTTTGAAAACACATAGCCTAAAAATAAACAATGTTAAGTTCTAATTTACAGAAAAACTTGTGTATTTCAAGGAATATTTAAAATATTTTTTAAGGTACATTACTGTTCATATTAAATGTAATGTTTCATGTCTGAAATCAATCTTTAAATATTTTAAACAGCTAAATAATTCAGTTTTGATAAAAAAAAATTACACCAAATTATATTGACTAATACGCTACTGTAATTAGAAATATTTAATATTAATATCTTGTTAAAGATGAAGTTAAAAATTTTATGACCCGAGTTACAGCATAGTTAGCATAAGTCAAGTATAAGAGTGAATTTTACGATGAATGAAGGTAAATGATAAACACATCAAATCTTCCACCATTTGAAAAAGATTTATTTTTAAGAAAACTTTTGAAGAACTTTTGAAAGCGTTTAGCAACGACTTTGATTTCGGAAAAGCCAATCACATGCCAATTCTCAAAAACAGTCATATCATTGATTTTCAAATGATAGAAATCAGAACCCACAATCCATGTACTTGAAATATAGCTGTGGTTCAATTACAGTTTTCCAAGAGCATGCTCGGGGTCGTTTCCAATAAATCATACTGCCCAACAAGGATTCAACTGTAATCCAAGTATCAAAATTCACCAATTAAGTTTACTCATGAAATATTTCTATTCCAATCATGACCAGAGAATTTTAGAGGATAGAAATCATAGACATGTACCTTTAAGAATACAACCTATATTCGACTGAAAGGCAAATATTTAGGAAAAAAGACTGGAAAATGAGGATTGAAATGGGTTATGTGGTCGAATGGATTACCCTACACCTTATTTTATATTAACGGAAGATATCTAATTTGATAAAAACTCCAAGATACCATGAATATATTTTATGTTATGCGCAATGTGCAAGGGTCTAGTGGAAATATAATATGAAAAGTGATTTGTTGGAATTAAAATGATGCCCTGGTGTTCCTATAAAGTAATTAAACAACCATGAGATACTTGAATATACTGGCAGAGCAAGTGTACGCTGCACGTTTATATTCTTATTCTGATGAATACGGATAATTTTTTAACTATAACGCAACTTTATCTCATGCCAGAAATGTTCAAAATGTATTCATTAGTCTGTATTCCAACACATTCTCTGTCCACCGCAGAGTCCGGATCTTAATGTAATTAAAAAAGCGTGGGACGTGGTAGAAAGATGCATAAGATAGCAGTCTCCCTCTTCTATCCGATTTACAAGATCTAAAAGAAGGCCATGGTGGCCTAGTGAGTTCGAATCCCAGTTTAACCGAAGATCCGTCGTGTACACTAAAGTCGGCTGGAACATGTTAAAACTGGGCGTGGTCGCAATGTTCTTCAAGTGAAATGATATCTCTGGGTGTAGCAAGCCAAGTATTGGGGGTCTTCTGCTTGGTCTCTGCTTCAAAATAATGAAGGCTCTCCACCCGTATGCTTCTGTCTAACTGGTAGAGCCCAACTCAGGGCTAAGTACAGGGAAGCGTGTTAGTGCAACAACAAGATCTAAAAGGATCCATTGCCAATACATGAAATTCATTGGACATAAATTCGCTTCCAAAAGATGTAGATTCGGTGCCCTGCCCAGATGATAAGAACTATTATCTATGCAAAAAGTACGTAAAATGTTAATCTTAGATTGATATTTCATTAATCAGTGGGTGCATAATAGTCGAGTTAATCAAAATGTGAAGCAAGCGTAGAGTAATTATATGATTAAAAAAATTTCCATAAAAAGCCGAATTCGAAAACTTTTAATCTGGTATGCTAATTATGTAATGCATAAAAATTAATAATAAAAAATTTTCACCATAATGCGAATTTTTTTTACTTATTTTTAGATTGCCCACCATTTTTTATTTACTTTTCAATGACACAAACGCACTTTAATTTAATAAATTTGTTCGGAAAAAGTAGAATAATTTTGATATCTTATTCATAAAATCATTAGAAAATCCCATTTCACTCACTTTTATGAGCTCCTAGTTCAACATTCACCAGGCAGCTTGATTTATTAAATGCTTCCATTAGGCGTAAAATCCCTGACAAACGGTTATAGTTAATTAAATGGTACATTATCCAAAAATACATCACATTTTGCAAATGAAGCGGGGCTAGGGGAGAAGGTGGAAATGAATATTTTTATCATAAAATAACATTATGCAAATAACACACATGATTCACGAATTGAAAAAATGCAGCATTACCACTTGCTTCTTCATCATCAGTCGGTGAATTAAGGAAAACTTTTTTAATCGTTTACTTGTCACTTTGCTATGATACAGTGATTTTAGCATCACTGTTCCAGTTTCTTCCCCATTTACGAGATGCATTTTATATTATTAACCATAAATGTTCTACTTATAAAATATTAATAAGCTTTAAGGAAATGTAAAAAAAAATCATTTTCATACCTAATACATTTACGTAAAGATTAAAAACTATTACTTGGCTTGAAATTTTGGAATTTTAGTTCACCTCAAAACTTCTTTAAATTTATCATCTGAAATATGAATATAAAATGAAAAAATATTGGAACTATAATTCTTTTATATATTTTTTAATTTCTAAATAAATTAAAGCAGATTATTTCCCTCTATCTCAGTAATATAAAACTGTTACAAAGACATTTACTTAATTAATTCCTTGAATATGATGCCACAAATATATGATTTGTTCTGCTTTGATTTGTAAATGAAAATAGTACTTTTATACCTTAATGTATAAATATATTGAAACAAATTTATATAAATTAACTTATATGTATGAATTATAATATGCGAATAATATGAAAAGTTTACAACAAACATTTCTCATCGGTATTTCATGGGTGTAACATAGCCAAGAAGATTCAAAGTTAGAAAATTCAATTCATATTTGTATAGTATAAAATGAAACATTTGTTTGGCAATACGTTTTAAAAGAAAAGAACTTTTGTTTTAATTTTGTTAAATATGACTTTAAAATTAGATGTTGTGTTTCTGCGTTCACGTTCAGTGTAATAGACATATTTTTAATGGAATAGTGTAAAATATTTAAAACTAATTTTATAAGCTGAAAATTTATTACAGCAACATTTTCTTATACTTTAATGATTAGATTAATTTTTATTGTATTTATCTTAAAAATTTTTTATTAAATATTTTTTTTCTTGACCCTATTTGACGATACCTGCATGACCAGGTTGGTTACATGAAAGTTTTAAATATGAGATGTTTAATCTTCAAATTTTCTTTTAAAATAATATTTTGTTTGAAATTAATGTTAATTTTAAAATCGTCGTATAACAAAAAATGCAATTGTCAACTATATGGAACAAAGTTCTCATTCGTAATAATTCAATATTTTCCAAGTTGTCTTAGACGCGTGTCATTTTGCCAGTGTAAAATTACAAATTAATGATATAATATTCCTAAATGTATTTATTCTTTCACAGAGACATTTGTCCGACAATGAGTTGTGGAAACGCTTTCCGAGTCTGCTCTCTTCTATTGGTCGTTATGCTTCTGGCGGCGGAAATGACATCAGCTGCTCCATACAATGACTATGACAGTAAGTATTTTTAAAATGTTAAATGTATTTAATTAAATTATTTCACAATCAAAAACAGAATCTGTGGAGTTAATTAGTAAACTCATTTATTTCTTATATTATAGGAATAAATATCCTATAATTATATTGTGATTACCATTTTAAAATTTAAAAAGGTATTTATTATTATTGTGCTATTGTTGTTATTATTACTGATTTCTTTGATGCAGAAAAGCTTACATCAAGTCCAATATACATCATCACATGAGAGCATTGGTCCACGGTTATAGGTAATTTGCAGCTTCACTTGAACAAGGATCCATAAAGGCTGACTTTAAAATAAGATTTTGTAATTTAAAATTAGTGACCAAGCAGAAAATCCTTAAACCTGACCTGTCACCGGTAGAAGTATCATTTTACATGGAAGACATTGCGATCACAACATATTAAATATGCATTATTAGCGAAAACGATGGTTGCTCGTTGAAATTTGAACTTGCTACCGTCCTATAATGAGAATGAACACCCTAAGCCAATTAGGCAACAGAGACCTATTATTAATGTTAATAAACATTTCGATAAAAATTTTATTACTATATATTTTTAATTTAAATTTTTATTAAACTCATAAAATAAATATTGAAATAATTTTATAATAAATAAAGGAAAATTATTTCTATGAAATATATTCAAATTAAAAATTAAGATTACACAATAATTATAATGAATATTGTCTATAATTATGTATATAAATATTTATAAAAGTCTTTTATACATAATAGCTATAACTTTTAAACTATTTTTGCACAACTTGCAATACATTCATTATATTATGCAATATTATTATATTTGATTAAAATTATAAAATATCTGATTCAATGCTTGGTTCAGGATATTCCTATGCAATGTTATATAATATGTAAAAATATTTCATGCAGCTAATTCATAAATATTTGTAAGAAAAAATTTGCATACATCTTTTAAATTTAATTGATAGCATACTTTTAAGTTGAGGCTTTAATCTTCGATATTCCTTCCGTGTAAATTTAAAAATTTCTCATAAATCCTTATGTTAGTTTGTATATACTTTATAAAATGCTTTTTAAATTTTGGTTTTAGCGCATTATATTTAAACGTCACATTAATTTTGTGCAATATTTATCTATAGTTATTCCATTTAAGTAATACCAGTTTTTGAAATACTATTAAAAGTACAGAAATAAGAACAATAATCCAACCCAAATAAATACATTAGAAAATATTCATTTTATTAGACTTTTCATCAAAATATTCAAATATACAATAAAGTTTGGAATCAAAATTATTTTATGTAGTAATGTTTGATTTTTAAAAATAGCTCACTTTAAACAAACATGTTTCACTAGAAAAATCTTGGTAATCTTTCATTCTGAATTCATGTAAATTTTCCCTAAGTCAAATGCTATTCAATGCATTTCTAATCAAATCTTATAAAATGTCAAATCTTGTTCAGAATATTTTGAATTCAATCTTTCTACTACGAAATGTTATAAACATGAAAGACCATTTGATTTCTATTACTTAATCTATTCCGACAGTTAATTCCGTTGATTTGAATTCTGAATTTATTTGAGTTGTAATGCCGCTGAGTTGGAAACAGTGTAACTATTTGTAGCGTCATTCATATCACATGGCATTTTGTTGACATGTTGCCAAATTCATTTTCATAAATTATGCCTTGTGACTGGTCATTAGTACATAATATCTTAGGCAACGATTCTAGAAGAGATTATAGATTGTAATGAAATTTATAATCTCTTCTAATTTGTATCTTTTTAATTATGCTAAATATAAAGAGTTGAATATAATATAGCGGTATAATTTTCATCATGGAATGTAGCAATTTTGTTGTATTTTCCAAACACTTATCACTAAATATCACAGTTTTAATGGTTATTTCTTTTTTAGCTAAATATATAATTTTATTTAATATAAAAAATATTAATATCATCACAAAAATTTATTATTATTTACTATTTATGATCTATTTCTACAACTTATAAACTGCTATTCACATGGCAGAAATATAAATTATATTTTTGCACAAAAATCTAAATAAAATTATTCTTGTTAAAATTTTAAAATATTTTGTTTTCATTCTTAGTGTAAGAGAACATAAAAAATGAAAAGTTTTACATTATGAAAAATTACATTTATAGTTTATATATAATTTTACATTAATAAAAAATTTGTCCCAAAATTAATTCTTAATTTTTCTTTTTATACTTTAATGTTTACACATTCCTCTATTTGCAGAAAAAACTAAAAAATAACTTGGTTTGAGCATTTTAATAACAATATTTAAACAAAATCATTTTTAGGGAATTGGCTTCTCAATGTATAACGAGTATTTTCCATCATTACAAAATATTTATCATATATTGATATGCCAATTCTGTGAATTTCGCAAAACCTGCAAAAGCCATTTTTAATTTTCAACAAGATTTTTTATTTTTTGCTAACTATTCGTTTTCTTAATTTAGTTTAGAAAATTTTATCAGCGGCAACTAATTTTTAATTAATTAATATTAATATAAAAAATTAACATTTTGATAAAGAAAAAATATAAGAATGCTATCTGCATTTAATACTAGTGAATAATAAAAAAGGAAATTAAATTTTTTATATCCTAAAATGTTTCAAATGTCTTTTTTATGTAATCATATTAATGAAAATATCATTGATATTGTTGGTAAAAAACAATTATAATCTCAATAAACTTTCATCATGTAAATAAATAAACCTATTAAATCCATTTTTAAAAATTTATTATTTTCTACATCATATTTTGATTTAAGACATTAAAAATTTCTTCAATTATTCACTTAATAAATTTTGCCTGTTTAAAAGTCAGAGATCTCTTTTAAGTTCAAAATTTTAGCTAATGTAGTAAAAAAATTATAAATCATTCAAAAATATTCCTCATTCGGTTATTTTCAATGAGATATTATAAATATTACGAAGTGGATTATCCAGGAGAGTATCGGGATTACATGCAAGCAGATTATCCTTGTTAGTCAAAGTATTATCGTATTGTGAGCAGTTAGTTAAACTTTTTCCTTGAGATTAAGTGTCACTTATCTCAGTTGACTTGAAAACACCTTTTTCATTTTCATGCTATCTTCTTCTTCAGCTAACATAATCTATTTATTGTGATCATTTATTGATTCTCAATCAAATTTAAGTACAGGAATGAAAGCACTTAAAACAGTGCGAATACTGTTCACAGCATGTGTCCAAGCCTTTACTTCATCCAACACATCGGTTGAGATACAATATACGAATTGCTTATTAGAATATTTTTCATATCCTGCTTTTATCTTCGAAATCCCCTACATAATAATATGTTTTACTGTATTATAATCCTAGAAAATATCCTAACATTTATTTCTTCGCTGAACAAGTTAACATGAAGAACTTATATAAGTAGAAATAGGCTTGTTAGTTTCTGTATTGATGCACACGCATCAGATATTTTTCCTACTCTTAAGTTATGTTAAAGTTTTTGGGTATATTTAACATACCATAACTTCATTCACTTTTCAAATTTATCCGTTTTAATATTTTTAACCATTTTAATTTTTTAACTAATAACGGATAGATAAAGATCACATAGATTAGTGCAATCAAGAATGATATTGTATAAATGAATTCCTTTATATATAATTATTTTTTACTCTCCAAAAATTAAGTCTCTTCTAATAAAAATATTTTCCAATAAAAGTGCAACTAAAAATTTAATCTGTTAATTTTATAAAAATCATATATACTAATTTGAATGAATGAACAATTTATTTATACTATATTAACTTTTTTATTGTATATTACGAAATATAATGTAAGAACGCTTATATATATTATTGTACTTAATAAAAAACTCTAGTTTCTATATTTAGAAAGTTTCATGAAAATAGTATGTATAATTTCTTATAAAAATTATTGATTATAAACTTATTTTTTCTGGTACCTTATCAAACTTTATCAATCATGTATGATTTTACGTGGCATTTATTTAAAATATTTTACACAAATGACCATAGCACTTCACAGTATTGGGAAAGAGAAATTTTAAAACATTTGTTTATTAATGTTTAGACATTTGTTTATTATTGTTAAGACATTTATTTATTTATGTTTAGACATTTGTTTATTAATGTTTAGACATTTGTTTATTATTGTTAAGACATTTATTTATTTATGTTTAGACATTTGTTTATCTATGTTCAGACTTCAGCTCTATAATGTTGAAAGCTATTAATCACTTCCTACAGAACAAATCTAGCTTCTTAAAATTCTAAAATAATTTAAAATTGTTCTGATAAATCTCTTTAAGAGAAGCAAAAAAAGGATAAATAAAGCTAATGGGGTAAACTATAGAGCAGGAAGTTCCCCTTACATCAATCGAATCCATTCTCTTTTCGAAAATATTTACTTTTGATGATAGCAAAATCCATCTTCTTGAATGACTTCCACCCCCATTAGCTGATGAAGCGTTGAGTCTTTTGTGACAAACCTTGTCAACTGAGCTATTGGGAACAAACACCAAAAAGAGCAGTGCAAATATTGATTTTAGAGTAGATGGAACAGGTATTGAGGATGAAAGGCTGATTTACTGGATCTGTATGAAAAGATGTCTCTTGAAAGATATAAAATATATGCACTTATTTCAAATTGAATGCTTATATTTTAAGTTTATTCCTAAGGGATTAATGATATATCGCATATTAAGTGATTCGAATAAGATTTCCATACTAAACAAAAATGAAACGAAATTTTTGAGGAGTTTCAACTTGCATCTTTGAAGTTAAAAGGTTTCTTTGAGACTCAGTAAAAGACTCAAAACTCAAAGGACTGAAAATTCTGCAGATGTTATACGAACAGTTTTAAAACACTTAATTTTATGTAAACTGTGTTAAAAACACTTAAATGTTATTTAACACCAAGGTTTAGTAATTTCTTAATTTACGGAAATTTTTGTTACTTTTCAATACGCTTACTTGAACAATATACAAATAAAAGATTATAATGCCAATTATTGTTTCAGAAATAAAGCATTTTCTAATTTTATAAACATACTAAATTAAAGAATAAAAACCATATCAAAAACTTATTCAATGGAATCTTAAATTTGAAAAAAGCAAAAATATAATTTGTAGAATTTAAAATTAATCAAAAAATAAAATAGCAATGTTATTATTTAAATAATATTGTTATTCTTAAAGAAATATTCATATAAAATTTTATCTAAGGATAAATTTCGTTATTTTATTTTCACCTTCCAATTAAATTTCCCTTCTCTCCAAAATCATTAAGGTTGTTGCATGGTTTTATATTATGCATTTCAAATTATTGTCTTCCAGGGGAGTTTCTCTCAGCTTTAGATCGAAATGTGCTACATGCATTAATTACAAGTTAACTTAATTCTCTGGTAATACATGGCATGTAAAATGAATTAATTTATTTTATATTGTTACGATTTTTAACTGCTGTTTAAGTTAAAATCTGTTTTGAAATGTTATTAAAGAAATTAATTTAAATATCGCATGAAAAATATTGATAGTTGCATTCCTGTAAAACTATGCAAATATTTGACACCATGTAATAAACACCCTGAATACATAAAATTATTTTAAGGATTTTTAAACATCTACTGTAAATATTACCTTCCGACAGAATATTCTACATATAGTTACGTGTATATAGAATCCTTTCCATATAAAATTCTTTCCAAAAGTATATTCTGTATATAGTAAATAGTATAAAATTGACACAAAACAGAGAGATGGAAAATTTTCCAAATACACACAGATACCCAAACAAAAGCAGAATCGGTATATCTATCTTCTGTTACTCACTATTTGCTAGAATCACACTTAGAACCTTCAACTTCGCACATACTTTATTACTAAACTTCTAGGCTCTGATAAGCTGAAAACCATACGAATATCATGTTTTTTTACTAATGTCATGCTCATGGATGTTTGAGTAATTATTCTTTACGCCCTGATAGCCCCAAAACTTTACTCAGAATCATTTGTAGAAATAATTAAATAAAATTATATTAAGTAAACTATTTTATTTATGAGAATTTAAAAACATATGAACTGATATAAAGATAAAAGTACCAATCACTGCTCCTGCATATCCTTAAAAAATTAGTGAATACTGTTTCAAACTTTTTTGCTTACTTTTGTTTATGACCACAGATTTATCTACAATTTTAAACGGTTGACAATATAAAACGAATTTTATTTTCATTCATTACTTTAAATCCTATTAATATTCCAAACACACAAATGTCTTAAATAAAAATGCCTTATTAACTTCAACTTCAACCGAATCTTTCATCAAGCATTTGCAAAAAATTATCATAATTATCAAGGAAAATTTTTTTGTAAGACTCCTAAATGAAGTATTCAAAACCATCTATTTCAATGGAATGGAAAACATTTCGAAGTCATTCCTTTAGAATTCACTTCCAGTATCCTAAAGCTAAATTACTTCTATTCCATTTATTTCACTCCAAGTTACACGCATTATCAATCTATACTTCATTCACGGTTAATGGAGTAAACAACAGGATAACATCTCTGCTCATATTGTTCCGGATGCATCGAAGTTGAGTGGTTGACACATGTCTCCAAATCAGTGGAGTCTGTCTAGACTCAACATACATAAATCATGATCACTCGACGGATGAGATTGTCCAATCAGCTTCACCATCAATCGATAAGAGACACATTTTACAAATGGCAACTACTGTAATCTTACAGAATCGTTAAACAGCTTCATCTTGTTAAATTGTAAATTATATTTAAAGCAGGTCGCTCTACCGCATCGCTCGCTTTATGTTTAATCAAAAGGGTTGGTAGTTAATATAATGAAATGAATAAAAGTCAGTTGTGTAAGATAATGCTCTTTTTAATATGTATTGTCAAGTGGAAAATAAATTTTCATTGCTGTGATCTCTTTTTTATCTTCCCTGTTCTTTAATTATCATTAAATTAAGAATAGCTTCTAAGGTCTCCAAACACCTGATATGATCTTTGAAAATTTTTAGTGTGTTGGAATTTTTTTTTATATTTAATTATGTATAACCTGTAATAGATTATTTGGTTGTACAGAGTCAAAACGTTATACAATATTTTCCCTACTTTTATTCAACTGTTTAGTTTAGTCATGGAAAAACTTTCTTTTAAAACTATTTAAGAGTTCGTCATTAAATTGGAGTTTTTGCAATGACATTTCTTTAAGACATCATTATTTAAATTATCAATTGAGTTGTATTATCAGATTTTATCAGCGTTATTTATAATTAAAGACTCATTGAATAATTATTTTCCATTTATGATTAAATTTGTATCATCAATCCTTTAGTTTCCTTACCACTCAACTGATAATTTTTCTTCATCAGTTAATAATTTAAACAATCAGTTTAATTTTTAATGAATCTCATTACAAGCTCTCAATGACTTAAATAATTTTCATCATATATTGGTTATTACATCTCAGACCGCGAATCAATAAATTCATGCTTTTATTGTTTATTTATGCTTCATTCGCAGTTAACAGTATAAACATCAAGATAACATTTCAGTTTATGTTACTTTCTATTACTTAAGTTATAAAGTAAATTTCCCGGATTCTTCTTTATTTTGAAATTTGGTGGAACAATTTATTTAGATATTGAAATAAATAACTAACACACAAAAACTAGGAAACATAATTTCAAATGTTGTGGCTAATATTTATCATAGTGATTTTTAAACTTCTTAGTATCGGTAAATTAATCAGCTTCTAATGTCTTTTAACTAAAGTGTTTGGTTGTTTAAAAATTACCTCGGTAAATACAAAGAATATGGTAACGTGCTTGAATTGCTTCTCTTTCAATTTAAGATGAGAAAAAGGATTTAATGATAAAACTTTAAAAACTGTTTAAAGACATGAGGAAAAAGCCTACTTAAAAGGATAAAATATATACCTAGATATTATTAGTTAAAAAATATTTTTCTCATTCATAATATAATTCATGTGATAGGAGAATATAAAATTGTATTCCCACAAATATTTTAACCTTATTTATTATGCAAACCAAAAAATGTATATCATTTCTATATATTTCAAATAATAAAAATTTTGTAATTAATTAGTTATTTAACTAATTAATTCAGAATTATAGTGCAAAAAAAATAGTATTTTTCTATCTCTGCATTTTATTTGATTATCAATATGTAATCCTGTAAAAAAAGTAATCAATGAAAATATCTCCTGTTAAATCACTTTAAAATCTCTGTGTTTCAAATTAAAATAAATTAATAATTTTATTTTAATTTATTTTCATTTTAATATACTTTTCAAATCTTCATAAAATATTTTGAGCCATTAGTTTAAAAGATTCCGATATTTACATATTTCATAAAAAAAAAGCACATTTTTATCTTTGAAGTTAAATCAGTATTTCGCCATGTTTTACCGAAATAAAATACAAGGTAATTTTATTCTGTGTATAATATCATCTCTAAAATCTTACACACGTTCTTTTATCACAAATGATTTCAAATTGCACTAAAGATTAGAAACTCCAAACTGCTCTTTTGATACGAAAGAAATGTTATTTTGAGATTTATTTTTATATTACTCTCCTTTTATCCAATGAATAAAATGAGTTATTGAACGAAGCATGCAAAGCAATGTTTAATTCAGGCTTTGAAAAAAAAATCTCTTCAAGAAACGTGATAAAATTTCATAAACTTGTTTCTTTTCAAGAGAAAATATCTGTTTCGATTAAAAAGCATCCAGGAAGATCAAATAAAAAGCATTTTTTGTGAGAATTTTCTCGGAATTCTTTCGTATCGAAGTGAGTTAGATTGGAAAATTCATAACATGCTTTATTAAAAACACATTTCTGATGCGTCAGATTCAATTGCTGCCAATGAAATGTGTACTCTAACAAAACAGTAAAGGAAAATATTTACTTGTAAGCTTTTGATCGACATGGATACAGAAAAAGGTAAATGAATAAAAGATACTTTTACTAAGCTAACTCTTTTTGTAATTTTTACATGGAATTTTAATTTAAAGAGGACGTGTAATAAAATGCATACAAATATTAAGTTCTATAAAATATTATCTCAATTTGATAAATCAAGGAATTGAATTATTTTTCTAATTCCTTAATATATATATATATATATATATATATATATATATATATATATATATATATATATATATATATATATATATATATATATATATATATATATATATATATATATATATATATATTTATACAAATTGTGTATTAAAATGACAATATTATTTGAAAATATAATTAAAAGTAATTCACACATTAAAATTTTAACAATTTAATTTGGTACTCACATTTTTCCTGCAGATTCGTTAAAAATATTTCTTTTATGGTTCAATATTTAGATACATAATTTAATTTTAATAATGAATGTTTCCCTGAGCCCTAGTCATCAGAACCTTTGGTAATAAACACGTTCTTTCAAAAAAAGTCCGAAGGTTCGAATGCAGCTAGTGTTGATCAATCAAAATGCATTCTTAGATCTTTCTTCAGCATGTACTTGTTGTCAGGGTGGCTGATTGAAAGTTTTCTGGGTTTCCTTCTTAGTGATTGGTGAAAATGACACAAGATTGATGAAAAGTCATCTGGAAAGTCGTTTCACGCGATGTATGTTAAAAAGTTTTACAGCCATTTTTACATAGTTACACAGTCTACTACACAAATTATTATGAATAAATAATACTAATTGCAATTTATTTATTGAACCTATTTCAGAGAGTCGTAGTTTACGTTAGAAACAGAGCAAAAGTTGTATAACTTTACATACGCTCGGTCTAAAATTTCGCGAATTTCATCCTTTGGACAGATTAAGCTTAAAATGCATGGACAATTTCATAAGAAACGTAATTTGCCAATTATCATTATATTTTTAGAACTTTTCTGAATGTTATTAATCATATATTTTCAAAAATTCCTTAAGATATAATTAATGAGATCCTTTTCCGTGATGTGTATCATATCAGGTTTTTTTCATGAACAAGTGAATTAATAAATCATTTTATTCATTTTATGCACATTAAAAATAAATATAGATTTTTTATTTTTTGAAATTTTAATATTTTTAAAATTAATAAGGAAATTAGAATATTCCATGTAATGTTTTTCCTAAAAAAAAATAGCTCAAATATTGATGCTAAATTACATGAAAATGAAACAAGCAATTGTTATTTTTAGTTATTAAAATCTCCGAGTTTCTGATGCAAGAATAATTACATTTAATCACTTATAACTATAGTATATGATTAAGTACCACTGCACCACAGTAACCAAAATGGTTATATTTAACTCTACGAATCAAAGAGTGTTTTTGTGAAATTATGTCCAATTCATAAAAAGATAGCTAAGCATATCAGAGCGAGAGAACTCGTTATCAAATAACATTAAAAATAATATGATGCTATTTACTTATTTTTTTGTATCAAATAAAAAATAGAAATTTTAACAGAAAATTACCTTTATTGACTTCATTATGAAAAACGAAAGTAAAGTCAGTGAGGAAATTTTCTGTTTGAGTAAATTTATATTTTTCTAGTTTCCAATACTTAGTTTAAATTTCAGAATGATACAGTCTCTGAATATTTTCAAAGAAAATCTATATTTAAGTGAATAAATCCCATATAAGAACGGCACGTATGCATTTTATATTTATAATAATACTTCAATTTAAAGAATCAAAAAGAAAAATATTTTGAAGAAGCTCCTTGCTTAATCAACATGCCAAGAATGCGTGGTCTTACCTGCCAAAAGCATCAGTATTCATTTCTTACGATTACATTTTTCTGTATGTCGAAACCAGGAACTATGTTTCGCGAAACATCGTTGAGTTCAACTGACTGCTTCTCTATCAATCATTGATAATCGTGAGGGATTTAAGGTGGAAGGAAAAAAAATCATCAAGAAATCATTCGATGAATGAATGAATATATATATATATATATATTAAAAGGAAAAAGTTTTTAAAGATTACTTTTTCATTTTAAATCTTTAGTTCCTATGATTTCCTATATCCTTTTGCTTCGATTTCAAATCTAAGAACTAAAATATTGGATTCTAAAACAATTGCTTTTACATTAAGTTTGAATCGATCGGATTAGTAGTTTGAGTAGTAAAAAAGATTTTTGTCCTGTAAACGATTTTAAGTGTTCATTTGCAGAGAAATGCTTTCCAAGTTATCTTGTGAAATGTTTTTCTCGTAGCAATTTGATTTTTTTGTTTCTTAGTAATTTCTATGCATATTTTAATAGATATGATCGAATAAAAAAGTGAATCATTAATTTACAATTAATTTTGAACTAGATATAACATAGCTAGATAGTTTTAATTGTGACAAAATCTTAAAGGTAAATACGGAATTGTGCAACAAATTAAATAAAAAAATTTTTCTTACAAATGAAGAATCGAATTATGTTTCAAATGAAAAAAAATCATCTTAAGAATAGATGAATCGCTTATCAAAATTTTGAAAACTATAGCAATTGTGAAACAATGTTAGACAGCACTGAATACTACCTGATCGTGCATAATTTATAGATTTCAATATTTTCTCTATTTTATAAGTTTTAATTTTTTTTAATAAAATGCTAATTGCTTTTTTAATAAAATGTTAAACCATAATTAAATAAAATTTAATTTTTTAAGAAATCAAATCCAAGAGAAGTATTTAAACTGGTATAAAAAATTCGTTCAAAAATAAAGTTCTTTTAAAAAGATTTTCATGGCATTGTTATACCTTATAATGTTTAATTCATATCTTTCTATTGTAAATTCAATTTTAACTTAAGTAATTAAGCATGTGTAAAGTAAATAAAAAATTCAAAAATTATATCCTTCATATTTAATAAAATAATTTATTCAATTTCAAGTCCTGTAACCTAATGTATTTTAGTAAATAGTTTTCAGTATATACTAAATACTAAGCAAAATGGTATTTCAAAGTTATATTTTCATTACACATGAAGAATATTTCCTATAAAACTAATTATTTTCAAAGAAATTCTTCTCCTAGGTAATACATATTTATATCAAATATATTGTAATTTTGGGACGTGAACTTGATTTTTTACGATCCAAAATGAAGTTTTAGTGAAAAAAATATTTTTGGTATTTTGAATTTACAAACTAAAAATTAACTTTAGCAGAAATAAACTAAATTTTTATTCGTATGGTAATCATTCCCTCCTAATATTGTTCATTGATTGAGAAAAGAAGCGATTTTTTTTACTTTATTATGTTAATCAAAAAATATTCTATATTATACATTTATTTATTTTAAATCGCTACATAAAAAAACTACTGACTTATTATTAATTATTGCCTGATTATCTTTGTTGTACTTTTATAACTAGTTGAAAGATAATTCTCAATTAATATCATAAAATGATATATTTTACTAAGACAAAATGTCACAAATAAGCAATGAAATATTTTAACGTTTTTCCAAAAATTACTAAAAATTAACTTCACATATATGATAGATCGAATAATAATTTTGTTTTTTGTATGATATTTAAGGCATTCGAAAATCACATTCTATTATCTTAAATAATAAAATATTGTTAAGTTTACGAATGAAACAAAGAGTGTCTTCCACAATTGCTGAATTATTGAGAAAACTTGAATGTCAACAAAAATTTTTCAAAAATAACATTTCATCATGTCGATAAAAATTTTTCAAAATTCAAAATAAATAAATAAATTGCTCAACATGTGTTACTGCATAGCTAAAATATAAATAATAGTAAGACTATCTTCTCTCACATCTTTAGGACGTACAAGGGGTATATTATGAATCAGTAAATCTTTCAAGCTCACTTTGAAGTTGAATATATATACTAGATGACATATATATGCTAGAATGTTCAGAAGAGCATATTTTCAGTGAACAAAAACATTACTTGAAGTGAGCAGGTACCTTCAGCGGAGACAGCTTATGGGAAAGTTAAGTGATTACATAATTCATGAGACTAGGCATTGTGAAACTCTTTTCAAAATGTGTCACCGGATTGACAAACTAAAATGGGATAAAAGCCGATTTTATGATGTCATGTACTTGAAAAAATTGATACTCAAACATCACAAAAAGTAAGACTCCAGAGAGATTGATTCTCGAAGTCAATCTACGTCATTTTCAACAATGAATATTGTAGACATTCTCTTATAAGAAGAATAGAATTTTGTCTATCATCCAAACTCTCGTCATCTCACTCAACTAACATTTTATAGCAAAAGGCGATGAGAAAAAGTTATATAAAAAATATATATACTAAGAAGATATCAGTCAAATTTCATAAAAACGTTTTGACAGAACTTCATTACGAATGAAAATATTTGAATGGAAATGATTTTATACTTTACTAATAGTCAATAATTTTGCTAATATTCGTTGATAGAACTTTTTTAAAGTTGTGTATGTAAGTGTATCAACATGTGTTTAAAATACTTATGTAGGTTGAAAAAGAATAAATATTTTAGAATCATACGAATCAGTGGAAATATAATATTTTACATGAAATAATTAAAAAATTGGTTTGAAATTTCTAAACCTAAAAGCCAACGACATAATATACTTAGTAATTAAAAACACTCTAATAACGCGTTCTAAGATATATTTTTATAATAATACTTCTTACACGATATGTTTTCATCCTTCTAAATATGTAAATCTGTATTTTTTTCAATAATGATGCACTGATTTCTAATCTGCAGATTTCTTCTCTAATTATACGCATATGGCTGTACTTTAAAAATTTGATTTCTACATATTATTTTCCTTTTGAAATTTCAAAATTACTTTCTTTTCTTCATTTCATAAATTGTCTTACAAATTAATTTAAACTAATAATTTCATGCAATTCATAAATACATTTATGTCCATAAATTAAAAATAATTCAGAATTACACAGAAATTGAACACTAAAGTAAAAAAAAAAATCACATGTAGAATTATGACACACATCTTGAAGAACAATATGATAATTACAAAAAAGTACCAGATGGCGCCGATAGTACGTCACAATGACGAGAGTGTAAGAGAGGGGTATATAAGGAATGGTTTCAAAGAAGTAAAATTGTTCAGAAGCGCCTTAAAAGCTTTTCAAGTGCAATAACCGCATAGTTATGGCACAAAGGAAGCATTTGGCTGACGTTTTACGTGGTAGAATTATTGGCTGCCTGGAATGTGGACGTACCTAGCTGAAAATATCCAAGAAACTTAGAATCGTCCAGATTCCAAAATCATCAGTTGTGTTCCACTTACCGCAATTTACTGTTGCCTGCGGTTAGACTGGAGTAGAGAGCATGCATTGTGAACACCCCAAAGTTGTCTTGTGTGATGTTTTCCGACGAATCCAGGTTTAGCTTTCAGTATCATTCCTGCCACACTTTCATATGGAGAGGACTAGGTACCCTTTACCACCAAAAGAATACCATTGAACGACACCGTTACGATGGTGTAGGACCGATCCACACAGTGCTAACACTGTAGACGAATGCCTTCAATCGGAAAATATCACTCGCATCGACTGGCCAGCATACTCTCCTGACTTGAATCCAATAGAGCATATGTGGGACATCAAATTGCAGTACGTCAAGCCCTTTACACATGTCTATAGGAACTTTGGAGCTCACTGCTGGATGAATGGTGTAATATTTCCCAAGATCAAATCCATAATTTGATACTCAGCATGCCAAAGCGTTGTATTGCCTGTATTGCATCGTCTAAGGGGCATAATGTGTATTAACAGGGAGTGAAATTCGCAGTTTTTATTGATGATGTCAAATATATAGCATCTGTTTTGCTCTTTACTTTTAGTTAAATAAATAGGCTTTACAAATAAGTCAAATTTCCTTTGCCTCTGTCTTTTCTTTGCCTGAACTTGCATTATCTTTAATTTGTGGACTTTTTAATTGATAAACCAAATGTATAAACATTATTATTGAATATATATTTTATCCTCTATCTTTCATTGTGGATATATTGAGTAATTTGAATTTAGTACTTAATTATAACAGCCATTTATAATTGAAAAACTATATCAAGAAATTTACCGTGATTATATTTCACTATTTTTGATAAAAAAATTTGCTGAATTAAATATTTGTTTTACCATTCATAACGCCTTTATAATAATATAAATAGCTAAGAAACTGCAATTCAATTGCAAAAATAAAAATAAAAATAAATAAAAAAGAATTTTTAACGTTATAGAAATTAAACAGTCCTTGACATTAAATAACCATGCTGTTTATATATCAATGTTATATTAACTATATTCTATGAAATTTATTATGGTTAATGTAATATTCGAGGAACCAACATTCCAAGATAATCTATTATTATGAACATTTATCAATTAATCACATTTACCTCAGAATCCTCATATTCAAACACATGGGAGTAATCCATTAATGTAAATAATAATTCCCCATTATTACCCCTCCCTGTAACTTTAATATTATAAACAAGTCATTTAATTTATCATATGAACATTGATAAAATAAGATCAATTGTAATAAATTATCATCTGTGCTATTTTCAATAATCGATAAAAAGCAAAACAGAATAACTTTAATCAATTGAATAGATGAAGAACAGTTAGTTACCATGACAATGATATATTGTTAGGATAATTAGGGTCTTTTTAAAACTAAAATATACGTTGAAGAGAATTTCGAAAATTTTACAATTAACACACACAAAATATATTAAATTTTCCATATCAATTGCTGACTTTCGATAATGGGAGCTTTATTCATATTTATTTTTAAAAGGTTTTTATTCTTTTTTGATAAATCATAGATTTTATTTATGGAACGAATTTACATTTGTGGAAATACTTGAAAATTTGCGTTAAAAATCAAAAGATTTCATAAAATAATCCATTACTTATTTATTTAAGCATAGAACTTTATACAAGTTTTTGTTTTTGAAAGCTATCGCTAAATATAGTCTTTGTGTGTTTAAATTATTTCAAATAATATAATTTTATAGAAATTTTAATAATTTTCTCTTCAAAATAGCTCCTTTCTTTGATATCAAAACTAGGATTTCTTATTGGCAAATGTAATATATTTTTAACTTTATTCAAATTTTATTTCTAATGATTGGTTTTACATTATATTTTATTAAATGCCTTTAACTTATTTGATTGTATTCTTTCTCTATACCTAATATTAAAAGACAGATTTTTTTTATTTATTTTCTTCCGAATCACATACCTCGCCAAAAAATTAATAATTTTGTTTACTTCTTTAAGAAGCAATATATTGAAATAAAAAATGGAAATATTTCTTTAGCTAAGATTTTTTATACAACTCTTATTAAATCTTGCTTCCATACCTCCTTCTTGATTACTTTCGGAAGAGATGAAATTCTTTGCGATCTTCAAACGAAACATTTATTACAAAATTTCATTGAGAACTTTGACACCAAAATGAATGTTACCATCTAATACGAAATACTGAAATAAATTACTCTATTTTTTAATATCGTCTGGTAATATTAAAGTTTGAGTTATCTCAAATAAATGTTATATTTTCAGTTTATATTTTGAATATGTGAAAATATGAATGTAGAGTTTTATGATGTTCAATTTTTTTGTGATTTATGTGCAATATAATAAATTTGGAAAATGGAAAAACATAAAGTATTTTAAAATTCATTTTTAAATTTAAGCTTTTGATAAGTCACAAAGAATATATTATATAAATTCCCTTATCTGTGGTAAATTAAATAAATATTATATTATATGAAAGTACTTCACACATTAAGTATTTTATAAATAATTTAATTTTTTATTGATATTATTTGGAATAATATAATATTTATATTAAAATTTATTAATAGATTAATGAAAGCTTTAATTAAATTTGTTCCTTAATAATTTTACTATTTAAAAATATATTAAAAGGCATTAATTTGTGCTACCTATTGCCACAAATTAAGGCATTGTAATCTATATTTTTATAAAGAAAAGTTTATATATATATATATATTACCATAGCTAATAATATTGTAAATATGGACATGGAAAATGCAAATTTTTTTAAACCAATTTAATAAGAAAAACATTTTTTGACTTATTTTTCACAGCTTATAAAATTTAATATTTATATAATATACAGCATATAAAATCTAATATTTATATAATATACACCTTATAAAATCTAATATTTATATAAATTCTTTAAATAAAATTCAAAATAGTTTGGTTTAATTTAGTGCGAAAGCTCACGTATTTTTAATTCTTCAAATTCTTAAATTGTAATTTTTAATAAAAAAAATAATCTCTCTCTAAATAAAAGTAAAGAGGAAATAGTTTCTGCAACTCATTTAAGAATGCAATTAAATTTCCAGACGTAAATAAGATTTAAATGGAAAAATTGAATGAAAGACAAGTCAGAAATATATTACAAATATTCTCTTAAACCATATGAGGCAAATCTTACTCTTTTTAGCCATATTTGTACAAAACTCTTCTTTAAAAATATAATGATTTATTTCGTGAGATAAACAATTTCACTCCTATTTCTATAATTTAGGAATAATTCTAAAAAAAATTTATATTTGTCTTAAATTTGCAAAATATTTTATTATATTTTATTCTAACGAGTTTATTTAAAATTCTGTAAAAACTTAAGTGATATTTAAACATCTATTTTTGATGCTAATTTAAACTATGCAAATATTAAAAGAAAAGATTTTTCAACCAAATGGATGGCAACTTTAAGGAGATTTTAAATTAAAATAAAAATATTATAGAGACCTAAAATTAATATTTTACCTAAAACAGACAATTTAATGGCATTACTTTATGTGCTTACCATTATTATAACACTATATAAAAATTAATATAACACAATTTAAACTCACTAGTATGTAGTGCTATTAGAAAGCATCCCATTTATTATTTTAAATTTTATTAAAAAAATTTTAGAATTTTTTTCTTATATTATTTGTACATTATGTTGGTATTTCTTACTAGTTTGTAATTAATTTATTTAATTTTGGAAATTACTCTTGAGGAAATACAAAATTTATAATTAATAAATATTAAAGATATCGAAGTACAAAAAACGACATAAAAGCATTTACTTCACTTTAATTGCTTTACGATTTCAGACATTTAAGAAGAAAAATTGGAGTAATATACAGATCAAGCTAGAAATATTTAAATATGTGTATATATGTGTACCTACGTCTACATACAAAACTTAAACATTTTAATACTTTAGGCTAAACGTTATATAAAATTAAATGGAAATGTTTAAAATTTTCAGCATCAATCAAATAAGTTTTTTTGAAACGAGATACAATTTTGAAAAAATGATATATACATATATATATATACATACAACAAATATAGTTGTTGAAAAAATAGCATTTTCTAATACATATTAATATGCTTCTTAATTAACATTCCGGTGACAAATAAAATACTGATTCTCAATAAGAATAATAAATAAATTGTTGATGAAAAAGAACCAATTACTTCATTATATTATTAGACCATTATATTTACTTAATTTATGCAATCAGTTTAGCATATTAGACCATGAAACATTCAATGCGCAAATAAAAGAAATAGACTTGTAGAAACGTGAAAATTATGGAAAAATATATATACATCTCTCTTTAACATACTTCAAACGATAAGTAGCAGCTTTGAAGAATTGAATTCATTTATTTACCGGATGACAAATATAAATTTATAAATTGTAACTTATTTACCGATTTCTAAGAATATAATGATTCGTAAGCAAATGCAAATATGAGGTGGGATTTGACAAATATTTTAATACAGAGACTATTCAATAAATTTTAAAAAATCTAGAATATTTAAACTATGTAAAGTGTGCTCTATTTTACATAAATAAAATATTGTTGTATCATGACAAAGAAGAAATGTAAATATTTTTGAATTGAAAATGTAGAAAATTTTCTGCCTTACATTTATTTACATTAATAATACCAAATTTTTCATCACAGTTAATTCATTAAAATTCAGTTTTGCTATTGGACTAAAGACAGCGAAATATAAGAAATTTTCAGGTGTGAATATAAACTTAATTGACAACTGAAATATATTTATATTTTCAAGTCGTCTTACCAAAATTAATCGTGAAAATATAATTAATTTCAAAGTTATTTATAAAAGTAACAGTCTGATATTTAAATTTTAACTGTCACACTTCAAATTGAGGGAAAAACACATTTAAATTATGTTAATAATTTTACCTTTACTGTAAATTTAAGTTAAAATATATATTATCTTTAAAATTTATTACACTTTTTTAAAATGCACATACACAGAAATAACAGTTTTGGATTGCTTAAATTAATTCATACAATTTATGTGGTGAAGTGTAAAATATCAGAGTATATAACCACATTTCTTATATTATTCAATAATAAAATACCTCTAAAATTGAAATAAAATATTTTCATTGCTTAGTTACAATTGAGGATCTAAATTTAAATTATAATTTTTTTTTACATTAATATATAATATTACATATAAATTGAATATATATTTTCTTCGTCAACGTAATGCTAAATATTTCTCATTTCCGAAACCAAAACTATGATTCAGTGTCATGAATTGATCACTGTATTATCAAAAAAAAATGGAATGTAAAATATTTTTAAAAAAAAATCGCTACTTAATTAAAATCAATTAATATGTTATTTGTTTTAAATTATAAACAATAAAATTCAATATTTATACTCGCAAGCGTAAATGAAATTTTTCGAAAGAATTTTCAAGCAAAAAATTATAAAATATCTTATTTGTATTTTAAATTATCAAGAATTATAAATGTAAAAGATAAACATAATTGCTGATTATTAATTATAAAAATAAAATCTCTTTCGAAATGTATGAAAAATTTGATTAAATTTTAAAAATAATTGTATTTGTCAATATCACTTATTTCTATTTTTTTTATTATTTTTTTAAAAAATCTAAATTTTATAAAATTTAAATAACCTGAAAATCTAGTCAAGTCATAAATAATATTAACACCATGAGCATACATTTTTTGGGTGCAAAAGCAAAAGAAAATTAAAATTACATTATTGAAAAATATATCTGAATCAATAAATCAATTCCCGAAACTCAAAATTATATTCTGATTTCTTCTTCCTTTTCTTATTTTCTTCACAATCTTTTCCGATCATTTTGAAATTAACTTTCTTTCGTACTCTTTTGGCTCATAGAACTCATTTTTCTAGAAAAGTGGTGATAAAAGAGAAAAAACTGATAAAAGAAAATTAAGGGAAAAAAAGGGTCGAGCAATAAAAGAACTATCGATCTACTTTGTCGGCCTCGATTCTTTTGAAGGATCCAAAAGACGTAAGAGATAGTGAGAAAGAAAGAAAACCGGACTATCTAGTTGTAGACAAATGAGTGAGAATTTTCAGTGGAGTCCGGTTGGCTCCTTAGTTCTGGTTTTCGGGCTCCAGCAAAAGCATTAAAGTGGGTGATTGATGCGCTCTTAAATCCAATGGGAAAGTGAAGGATTTTTCATGGTAAATGAAATTGCTGCTGCCTAAAGAAAGAAACTGAACTGCTATAGTGTAACGAAAGCGTAATTTCTAATTTCCCCAATATAATTTCGTTCAGCTGATTATTACTTACTAGAATTACTTGTGGCTGTAAACTATCACTTAATCTTCATATAACTTATATAAAGTTGTTTGTGAAAGAAGTTCAAACTATTCCTTTGACAATTCCATTAGGTTAAACAGATCTATTAACTAAATAGTCGATACTATGAATGGTTTTTTAATACGTTTCAGCCAATTGGAAGAAGACACCTAGGAAATATATTTTTCTTGTTTAATCTAGGCAAACAGTCTACTAGATATGTTTCACTGACTTGCAAAACTAAAAAATAAATAGAAAGTAGATAATCCATTAAATAGACAAAATCTAACATTTTCTCGTGCACTTTTCTAAACACTTAAATAATATTTTTTTATTAATATACATATATATATTATAATTGCATATTTTTGTTCGACTTTTAACAAAATATAAAAATTATTCCTGCAAAGACAGTTGTTAAGCAATCTTATAAACTAAACTTATTAACAGCTTCGGTTACTGTTGTCACTTTTGACACTCGGACAAGCCAAGCTTGCTATGCCGTTAGCTATGCGAATTGAAGTCAATAGGGAGCGTCTTTCTTTTAACCAGAGTACCACGAAGGTGAGAGTACAATTTTGCTCTCAACTCCTCCGATAGATGGTACCACTTAAGAATCCACTCCCTCAATTTTGACATTGATCATCTGAAGGGGGTGGAAAAATTCTCCAGACCATTACACCCGTGGTGACTGCTCAACGACCGACCTCAGTACTTTCCATGTCACAGATAGCACGTATATCTCATATACTCTTTGAGTCTTTGGTGACATTGGGAATCGAACCCCACCCTTCCACCCGGAAAAGTGGCTTATGCTCTAATCACTTGGCAACCATGGCCATTGTAACAGCTTACTTATATATTATTATGTAAAAAGTTATTGCTGCAATTGTAGAACTGATTGAATACTAGAAGCTTAATCTGAGCGGGAATGTTTGTTAACAAATTCAAATTATACAACAAAATGAATCAAGTGACAAATATTTGATTGTGAAATTTTGAATTTATTTTTGTTTAAACTCACGAAAGAAGCCAAATCTGTATTTTTGGCATCACATAAATATCACTAAAATATAACAATGCTTTGAAAACAGAAATTAAATTTTTGTAAAAATAAAAAAGGTAATGTAGTTACTTTTTGTTCTAATACAATACTTTACTCTAAATGTATTACTTTACGTATGTAATCCATCCTTTTAAGTGAACCTTTAGAATTTCTGATAAATTGCATTTTTCAAAAGTATCATATCTTTAATTATTTTTATCAAATAAGCAACTTTAATTTAAATTTTTCTCAAAAAAATTTTAACTTCAAATTGTTTATATTTTTTGCATTTTTTTTCAAATTTTTCTTCTTTAAAACTTAAGAACCATATTAAGAAGAATTAATAATGTAGCCTCAATTCTTATACTGGAGTAAAATTAATTTTAGCGGACTCAATAATCAAAATAACTATAATATTATTAAATAAGAAGTGGCTTAGGCAAAGAGAAAATTACTGTTGAATTCATTCATTTCACAACTTTCTGTAAATTCCATCCGATTACGAAATGGTTATCTCCATAAAAGCTACAACAGTCCGTGTTACATTTTAAGTACGTTACGGCAGCGCAGTGACATACAATAGTGTCATTTAAAGAGAGTGTCATGAGAGTATGGACACGTCTAAAACTTAATAAAAAAAAAGCCGTTCCAAACGAAAGACATAGATCCCAAGCGGCACCTGGGGGGCAGTTTTTAAAGTTTTCATTGCCACAAAAATAGTGCTTTGGAGTTCCGCTTTACTAAATATCATTTTCTGGATTGCAACAAACTTTTTCTCTTGGGGAAATAAAAAGTTGGGGAAACGATTCTTAATCTTATGTCACCCCAGAAGGGATAAACTTCTCATCTTCACAGAAGCGGAAGAATTATTTTAACTTCAGGATTTGCTATTGACTTTTCATCAAGAATCTAACTTTATTTTTTTAAAGAAAATGAAGTATTTCTCATCTAGTTAAAACTCCAAATGGAAAAAATTGAAAGTATTATAAAAAGTTTGTTCTAAAACTAATTTTAGCAATTACACCTACTATTTTACTATGAAAAAGCAAACTTTTACTATTTCAAGTATAAGAATATAAGGTTAGTAAACATAGTTATTCTGCCATAATTATTTCAGATGCTTAGTTATTAAAATATTTAACTATAAAAATGCTAATTAAATTATTAGAATATGGATCAAAACTTCTCAGTTATTCCATTTGTCTTAAAAAATGTTACAGTTTCTTACAGATTGTTAATTTAAACGCAAATTACTAGTCAATATCCTGCAACTTGAAGCAACTTTGAAAATAGGCAGTTTTTGTTAGGATAAGATTACAACAAAACACGTCCAATAAAATACAAATTTCTATGTTAAAAAGCATTTTATTTAATCAAAATAAAACCAACTGTGTACAATAGGCTAATTAACAAATACAAAATTTGACATCAATTCGCACAGGGGACAAAGAATTTTTGAAAAACTATTTTAAATTACTTTATGTGAACTGATTATCGTTCAATACAATGGTTTTCATTCCTTGATTATTTAATGTAATTCTTTAATTATTTTGTATTAAATCTAACCTCTCTCATGCAAAAATGCTTCGATAATTAAAATACTTTTCATTCATCGGGCTTTTTTTGTTTGTTTTTAATGAGTTTCCGCATAAGTCATTTCTTTCCTTTGACTCTATTATTAGCGCACAGAAATCAATAAAAGAAAATTGTTTCGACATCTGACATATAACACAATTATGGATAATTAAATTTATTGTTTCGCACAAGATGGCTTTTATGTTATAACACACATTATTTATAGTTGTTTGCAAAAATTTTACTTCCGAAGAAAGCGGAAATTGTTACCGTTTTCTTTCTTCTGAATTATCTGCTAAGTTTGAAAACTCCGTTATTGTATTTTAGAAAAAGCATTTTAATATAGGTTTATTTATTCATTGTCATCGGATGAATAAAATACATTTTTACTTTAAATTATTTAATAAATTACTAAGAGCAGCTTATTGAATGTATTCAAAAATAATTTATAAAATCATTCAGTTAATTGCTAATAATAAATAAATTATCCTTTCTTGTCCTCATTGATTTTTAAATGCAATGAAATTGGAACACATTAATGCTGTAAGAACATATGAACATAATTTGTGTATTTCTTGGACAGAAAGTTTAATTCTATACTTAAATCTTTTTATCTGTGTTTCACTTTTATCTATTTAAATGCTCAATTATTAATGAAAAAGATTTAAAGAATTTGAATGTTATAATGTTCAGTTTTATGCTCCTTTTGCCAGGTAAATATGAAAAATAATTTGACATTTATATATTTTGAAATTACATTACCGAAATTTCAACTTTTTAAAACAATTAAATAATAACTAATTTCAATAATTTTATTATTTATATAAAAACAGTGTTCGCGTGCGCGAGATGAATTTACAAATAAGCTGCTTATTGGAACAAATAATTGAAAATAATCTTAGTTATTAAAAGAAATAAAATGTATAAAACCATGATATAACTGTTCCAATATTATATTTTTCTTTACAAGATAAAATAATTTATTAAGTTCAGTGAAAACACTCACAGATGAAAGAAAATGCCAGTATTTAATTAAAATTTCCTCGCGTAGTTTTTAAGTTTATTTTATTCCGCTTCAGGACTCGTGTATATCTGATTTCAGGAATATGAAATATATTCCTGAATAAAACAAATTGAAATCCGATTATTAAGAATTATGTATATGACGTCAAAAGAAAGTAATATTCTCCTACATACCACTAACTTTGCTTCCAATTGATCTTATTTTCGCCCCTGGAATCGAAATTCCAATTTCCGGTGTAAGTGAAGACACCCTATTGAATAAATACACTATGCTCTTTGAACAGAACTAGTAAGATCATGTGAAGCATTTGCCTTCAGCTATTAAAAACTTTACATATCCAGGCATAAAATTATTAAAATCAGTTAGGCTTGTTATTTTTAATAAAGCGAATATAAACAATCAACTTTATTGACAATTTTTAGTAGAATATTAAATTCATAGTGATCAGAAATATTAAGCAAATAGCTGTTAATAAGTTTCAATATTATTGTAGAAAGAAAAAATAAAGTGACTACGTGCTATGAAAATTATTATCATTTTTGTACATTTAAAGCTAATTCAGTAAAGAATATAAATTAAATCGAGAATAATAATGTCCACTTCAAAATGCATAAATATTTTATTGAAAGCAAATTCCCTTGAGTTTTACATATTCATTGAAGAGGTTCCTTTTTAATAAAGTGATTTGTAAAGTTTGTAATAATTTTTTGATTTTATTGCAACAAATAAGAATAAAAAACTTAAAAACTAAGCGCTATTTAACTGCTTTGATTTGCTGTACTTGAGAGATTTTTTTTTCTCCTGCAATTTACTACGCAAAACAATAAATATATCATTTAAGAAGAAATTGTATATTAGTATAGTATAAGAATATGCGTAGAAAGGTTCAATAAATAAATTAGCAGGTTATTTCCTCAATATCAAAACAATATTGTGGTTTTAACAATAATACTTTGAACTTTTAAAGTTCACAAAAATAAACCATAGAAACAATTCTTATTTCAATTTCTTTCTTTTTCTTCCCACATTCTTTACTAGTAATGTTTCTAAACAACGTTCAATAAAAAATAAAGTTGAATAAGAAATTTTCATCCAGTATTACTAATCTTTTTTTTTCTATAAATGGATAACTTAATGTGTAATTAAATGAACGATTAAAATAGTCCTCAACAAATCTCTTATTTGCCAACAAATTTTAATGATCTCCAAAAATCTGATATTGAAATTTGTAGAAATTTATTCCGGACACATAAAACCAAATATAACTCTGACATGTGTTAAATCTACCATTTAATACAGCACCAACATAATGTACATTTTGAAAAGAGTTCAGAAGATTCTTTATTAACCATTTATTTTAGTAAAATATATTATTTCTTAAATCATTGCTGAAATTCATTTATTTCATATGACAATACAACCCGAAAACACATTTTTCTAAAAGATTTATCTTTAAAGATAAAAATAAACTCAATTAGTTTCGAGATTACATGAAAATACATGAATAAATGCAGTGACATATTTGCATACTCACTGAGCTCTTCGTGTAGTAATTCATGCATTATATATTCATATAATATTATATGTTTCATAGTTCAGTCATATTTAATTTTTTAAATTACACTCCTTAAAGAATTCAATAAAAATGTATTGCTTCATTTTGAATATTCAACGCAATTGCAAGTATTATTTATTTTAAGCAATTTTAATATTTATTGAATAAGTCTATCAGAAATACTCAAAATCACACTAACTTGCATAACCAATAAGAAAATGCTACGTAAAACATTTTTATTTTTTTTTAATTATTGCAAACGTGTTATATTAAGAAATCCGTGTGCATGTAATACTAAATATATAACCTTCATATTTTAATTACTGAATTAAAAAAATTTTAAAAAAAACTTTTAATAATTTATTCTATGTTATTCATACGTTAAATATTACTTATTTATTTTCCTGTACGTTAAATACGCAAAAGATACAAAAAAATTCATATTGGAAAGGCAAATATTACAGTAAATGTCTTATTAAGTATTACATAAGAATTTCTTTAGAAATAAAAATATTATAGCAGTAATTGCAACTCGAAATCATTTTCTTGAGGAAATAAAATAATAAAGTTAAAAAGCTGTACGCCTATTTATTATATTATTTATGAACAAATTGAGTATAAATTGCACACTGTATTTTTGTATTCACTGTGTAAAAGTAACTGCAACCAACAGCATCAGACAGTCTTCAAAAATCTCAATGTACCAGTAAATAGATGTAAAAATTTAAATAATCAACTACCTACTACGATTTTAATTAAAAGACTGTTTCCCCATCTGGTAGTTCACAAGACGTTTAAATTCTAACTTAATATGCAGGTTTAATTAAATAGCTTTTAATATTTCATTAAGAATGAATAAAATAGCATTTCATACATAAACAATTTTACTGTTTCATTAGATTCTATTATAATGTTGCATAATCACAGTTATAAAGAAAAGGTGATCCCAAGAAATAAATAACTATTATCTATGATTGGAGAAAATAACTGTTCCAACTTTTTCAAATAAGATCATTAACGTCTCTGTATATCAATCAGACGAAGCTAAGATTTTAGATCTGTTATAAATAAACACATTGGTTAATGAGGCAAGAAATTAAAAATCTCTACCCTTATCCGTTCCAGATACTCGTTACTCTCGGAAAGATCATTAATCATTGCTCGGTAATAACCCCGATAAGGAACGAGTGCCTGTTGATGAAGTCAACATCTGGGTGCTTCACGAAACCTTCCACATTACTGCTGAAAGGGACCGAGCATTCACTGAGTTGGAGAAGATAAATTGTTGCTTCGAGAAGTGCTAGCGTTGCGATGTAATAATTTACCTGAAAAGAATTATTAGGAAAAAGTGAATTGCGTACGACACGTCTTCTTTAATTCTTCGTGACTTTTTCTGCTAAATTTAAATTAAGCTTCGAAATCATAATTTATATACTTACTGCATTATATTACTGAGATAGATTAATATAATCTATGATAAATTACTATATTTTTTATGAATAGACATTTCTAAAATGATTTATATATACACACTCCAGCTCAACAATCTAAACTCCAGATCAACAGTTTTGATTCTAATAATCAAGTATTGTTTCTTGTAATCGTTATAAGCATATTTTATATACTGAAATTTCTAGTAAAATACACTCTGGTATGCCAAAGAAAGACTTTAGGACCACAATCTAACCATGTATATATTGTCAGCCTAAGAAAATTGAACACCATGTTTTGATCGTATACCTTTGATAATTTTTAGAAATACATAGCAAAACAAGATTTGAAAATCAAACTGATCGCATGATTACAATGTAAAAGATAAAACAAAGAATAAACGGAAAACCGAATATAGCTTTATATCATTTTCCCATTCAAGAAATCTAGCATTTCCCGAAATTTAAAGTAGTTCAGAAAATGAATCAATGAATAGATGTCTAAATAACCTGCTCAAAAACAATTCCATAAAACTGACAATTTTCTTTTGGAGGTTGAGTTTATGCAAAATGGTTTGTCATACTGTTGTTTCACAGTTGAAATTTTCGTAAATACATTCACACACTATACTTAGAAGTTCGACTAGATGGGTAAATGAACAAGACGCTAATAGCCACGAGATATTATGTATTTTTAAGCGAACAGAAAAACGCAGTCATTGAAAAATCCGAAGGGAAGATATTGCTGCATCACAACCAACTTCTATTGTTTTTCTACGCATTGTGCAGATAGTTCTAAATGGTCTAGTGCATGTGATAACAGTTTCACTATCATTGGTTGAAAGTGATATGAGACATTTCGCTCCTTATAAAGATTACATTTAACTTCATATTACTGAAGTCAATTTCCACCATTTGGTATTTGTAATGAATGACTGATTCTTTAGTTAAAGATAATAGCAAAATGAAAACTGCGATCATTGGGAAAATAGTATCAATTCACTAGGGAATAGAGATCATTGTTAAACGCTATATGATTCTTCTACATAGAATTATGGTTAATGGATAATTTCAACTACTAGGAAATATTGATAAAATGTGGCACTGCATTTGTTACCTCACCTTTAGTCATTGCAACGTAAGGTTTTGATCACTACGCGGAGTCAAAGACTCATCTGCTTTCTACTCGACCTCATCCATCACATTTGTAAGTAGAGAAGTATTTGATCCCGCGTAGTGACCAAACTGTTACGTATGATGTAAGACATTTTAGTATCTACTGAGAAGGTTTCAATATCTGCCAAGTGGGCTTTTCATAGATAATGGGACGTATTCACATGTCGCAAGATTAGAAACTCGGAAAACATTCAAGCACCAACCTGTGAACAATACTTCTGAAAGTAAATCTACTTCCAATAATCAGTATCCACACTTTTTCATCTCTACCTCGCAGATTATTTGCTTAAATCATTATGGAAAATGGTCATATTTCTTTCTGATTATCTGCGTATTTAGTTAATGTGTCTTTTTCATAAATGATATCACTTATTTACATCTAAACGTTTTATCTGTGTATTAATTTTTATTTCATTCTGTTCAATATTTTATGATGCTGTGTTCGCAACGTTGACAGAGCAAATAATCATATAATATATATCATTGTAAAAGTAACAAACCACAGATAAAGTTGCTTGCTTAAATATATTAAGAATAAATTATTAATTAAATAAAGGAAGGCAAATAACCGCATTTTTTATTACAAAGTATTTTTGCGGTTTATGAATTTGAATTCTAAAATTAGTATTATTTTTTAATTATGTGTATAAATCTTAGAGTTCAAATTCATAAGATACAAAGATACTTTGTATTGAAAATATAATTGATTTGTCTTATTGAAATTAAATACTATTTTTTTTATTTAATATAAGTTTACGACAATAATTTTTTCTGTATAATGCTACTTTTAGAAAATAAAACACTGCAAAAATTGTTTGGATATTTACTGTTGTTTTGTTTCTTTTAATAGTAAAAAAAAACACAATAATTTATGATCAATTGATGTTCCTTCATTTCTTTTTATCAAATTTTTATCCAAAGTAAAATTTTTAATTCGTTAAATCGAAATAAAATTGGAAGACTGTAAAAATTGAAAGCTTAGTAAAATAGTTACAAATGAATATGCTGCTTTAAGGTTTTCAACAACTAAAACTATATATCACTAATAATGATTAAAATCACCAGCCAACTTGTCTAGTGATCAGCGCGCCTGACTACGGTACTGGGTTCGAATTCCGGTTCAGGTATGGATGTACATTCTCTCTCTCTCTCTATCCTGTCTTTGTCCTTTCCTTGTGTGAATGATGCGTGAATGGTTGTTTTGCCTATAAACGAGTCCCTATGGCATGTGTGTGTGTAGTGAAGAAGTCGGACTCCACACCAAATACGGTTCAGTTGGAAAAGTGGAGCAGCCTAACCCAATCTGCCAACCTAGTTGGCACCCGAGAACAACATCATCCATAATTAAAATCATTTCATTAATCTGAAAACTGAATTAAGTTCTTAAAAGGACTGAAATATAAATAGTATGAAATTTTGATTAAATAAATTCTTAATTTTTGTTATTGTTATTTTCTTGTTTTCTGTAAACTCTTTTATTTATATTAGTGATTTGGTATTTTAATGAAAATTTATTTAATCAGTGATAAAATTTTTCTCTTAAATAAACATCGGCAGGAATATTATTTTGCAATAATTTTTATTTACACCAGCTTTTTATCGTTTAGATATATGAATCACCCCCCAACTCAAGCACATATTTTTCCCCATTAGGTTATGATAAAATATATAGTGAGGGAAAAAAAGAGGGTGGAAGCTTTCTTCGGCAATCTCACCCAAAACACTCATACCATTTTTCTCATAACCACGTAGATCCTAATATCCGGTTTTGGGAAGAAAGAGCCAGGCTTCTGTAAATCCGGTCCTGAAGAGTAAGATGGTTATCCGGAAATAGAGGTGATGGGCAGAGGTAAATCCCACTTCTTTCCCTCCTTGTTTTTAATACGGCATTGTTTATTTAATATACTGGGGATCAAGATGTCCGGGGTTGTTATGGGCGTTATGAATCAACACGGGGTCTGTTTTATGGTTTTAATTAAAGCCAGGGTCTTCATAGCGTGACGCTCCAGGAAGATATTGTACTTTTTCTTGTTCAGTTATTGGATGAGAGACATTCCTATCTATTACCACTACGTTAATGGAGGTTTTATGGATAAAAAGATTGCCTCGATGTCTCCTTAGAGCTATTAGGATTTATATTCAACTCTTTAAATTATGTTAAGCTAGACTAGAATTATTTTTCACTTTTAGAAATATTCACGTTTCTGCTCTTGCCAATTCAACATACTGTTTTAAAAATCAATAAAAAATTGTGTTTTTAATTTTTAGTGCTATAACATTTAAATAATATCTCCGTGCTGTGAATAAAAAATTAGTCAAGTAATACATCATAATGAAATTATTTGACAAAATTTAAATAGAATATATTTAGGAAAATTAAAAATGTTAACTCAATATAATAGAGCTCTGGTATAAAATAAACTTCTTGATTTATTGCCACCACACTTTAATCTCATATATAAGTGCTGAATACATTTTTTAACTGATAATTCTTTAATTTTTTAATAATATTTTTAGTTAAACTATTTCTAATTTTTTTTTCGATTTACTTAATAAAAGTAATCAACGGACTAAAATAGTTTTCTGTAAATTTCTCAGTACAACCTTCATACGATATTTTGATATTTAACTCATAAAAATGATTAAAACAAAAGCTTTAAGAGAAATTCATAGACAAAATTTTGCAGTCCAAATAAATATTGAATTTCCTGAGATTATATTATTTGAAAAATAAAGGGAGAAAAATTTTGATTAAAAATTTTTATTCATTTAAAAATGTAAAAAAGCATTGCACGAGACTAAAAAAGATAAAATTATAAAAATATTTTATAAAGGAGTGAAATAATTTTGTTAAAAAAAGAATTCTTACTATTTCACTCTATATAATATTTTGAATATTTTCTTATCGAATTATAACTGTAAATGAATTCAAACTAAATCCTAATTGTTCATCATGATTGTTAATTTTCTACTTACCACAAGTATTTATAAAATATATTTAGCTAAAATATATCTTCACTTTAACCACTTTATGTGTTTTATGTATAATATTTGGTCATTAAAAAGTATAATTTAATCTTCAAGCATCAAGAAAACCAATAAGAACTATTCTTTTCAAAAACGCTTCTAAAAAGCAGTACTTAAAATATCAGAAGTATATAAGATTAAACTGGATATTCTTCTTACATTAGAGAATCTTTAAATTGAACAATCTCTTAGAGAAAAAGTTTTCTTGAACAAAAAAACTCTTTTCTCTTTTGTATTTACTAATGAACAAACATTATTTTTTTACAATAGTTTTATCTTTAAAGATTTCTAATTACTTCTTTAAAAAATCATTTTTTATTGCATTTAATAAAAATTTGAAATTTTATATAGAATAGAAATTGATGTATTTACGAGCCTTGTTCGTATTGGAAAAGAAATTTCATTGCATTTCTATTCTCGTAGTTTTAATTACACATAATACTATTTTTAGACTAAAAAGATTCTACAATTTATCAGAATAATTTCTATTTCATTGAATGTGTGAAAACTAAATTCAAAATTCTTTTTTGAGAAGAATCTATCAGCAAAATTGTTTTGGAAAATGAGTAGAAAAGTTTCAAGAACCCATTGTAAAATTTAAGTAAAGTTTTCTAGTTTCTTCTAAAATTTTTTTTAAAAAAAGTTTTTTACTCATGTGGAAACTAGAAAAAATGTTTTTATCCAAATAAAGTAGCTATTATTCTTTTAGATTGAATTGATTTCAGCTTGAAAAGTTAAAATATATTTTTTGCAGAGAAATTTCTGAAACACACATTTCAAACTTTTATAAACTGTTTCCTCCGTTTTATAAACTTATGTAATTCAAGAAGTTAAATAGTTTCTGTTTCGTATGAGTAAATTCTTTCATTACTAACTAAAAAAATAATTAACGAACTTTAAAATTACTAACTATTTTAAATATATACTTAGTGTAAATGTTACAAATAACGAGCACTAAAAATGCTACTTTTAAGCTTTTTTCTATTACATGAAGTGATTGAAATAAATCTCATAATTTACTATTTTGTGTAATCTTTTTTTTAATTTTATCAAATCATATAATTGGTAAATTAATTGTGGAAATATAATTTTGAATTATTAAGATCACAAAGACATCAATTTTATCATTATTTGATTGTGGAAACAAAACTACAGCATATCAAATTCTATACAAAATCACTTTTCCATGTAAAGTTCATAAGCTATATAAATTTTATTTATTGAAAAATTAAGTTTTATAAGTGATTGGTCTTACAAAGTTTATTTATTGCCATTGTTATGTATGGCATTTGGACAAAATCACTATCCAACGGCTAGGCCAAATTAAGTCAGAAGGGTGCATCTTTCCTTTAACCAGTGTACCACGAAGGTTAAAATACGACTTTGCTTTAAGATTCCTCTGATAGATGGCGCCACAAGAGTTTTGACTGTCAAATAAAGTCACTTTCCAATAAATTAGTATATCGAAGCTCCAATTTCTCATTTTCATTAAATTAAATTTATTGAAATATTATAGTTTGTGTTTAACATTCTGCATTTGTTATAGCATATTTCAGTTAAATACACACGGTTATAAGTGAATTTCTTTAATGCTTTATAATTTTAAAAATATATTTGTGAACAAGCAAGTGATAAAAATATAAATCTAAAAAATAAGCTGTATAATATATATTAGTAAAATATATTATATGAAATAAAATTATTTAGATCTAGAGAAAAGTAGCCTGAGTTCCGGTCATCTAAAACATTTTAGTGCAACAAATATATCGAAATCTTTCAATAATACATAGATTTCTGACGATAACATTTTCATTAATAAACTTTTAATAGCATTTCCCTATTGTTTAAATTTCAACGAAATTAAATTATCGCATCAACTCTCTCTCTCTTTCACAAAATAAGTTTAAAAGAGATAATAAATTCCTATTTATACTTTCTGAAAGAGATCCTTATGCCACAGAAACGGTTTCAATTTTGCCACTACAAACATTTCGTAAGCACATGTTTCAACTTGAAGTAGCAATTAAGAACGATTGATCATTTATAAAGAAACTTTTGAAGCATCCCCATTTTGAGAGTGCAAAATGCTGTTTAAAATCCTGAGACAACTGCAGAAATTTTAACGCAAGGGTAGAAGAGAGTCTTACGGAGCCAAAACATATAATCAATTACCCGGCGGTTTGTTTTCAATGGCATTTCTGGGAAAACGATTCTCTGTTAAAATGACTTTCCCCAGCGAATGGTTTATTTCTGGAAATTGCGCTTTTCCATCTTCTTTACTAGTCTGATGCATTGATAAAATACGATTCAAAAACGGAAGTTGTCGAATTTGACGGCGATTTTCGAAATAAAGAGGACTCTTTCATTTGAATATAGAACACACGAAAAATCCCTTCATGTTATAATGTAAGAGAATTTCGGTTTCAAATAAATGTATAATATTAAGCTGAATTGTTTTGTAAAATTGGGAATTTTAAATATGTTCTAAAAGTATTTAAGATTTAATATTATTATTCTAATTATTCCACAACTTTAACTAAAATCTGTTTGAATGTTATTAGCTTTAGAAAATATTTATGATAAATATATATTATATAAAATCGAGATTTAAGGGTAATATATATAAAATTTAGTATTTGTGTGCTCTAATCTTTTCACACTATTCTTAACATCTATTTTGTCCTTAACAGCTTTCTGGTGACGTTTTTAACGTATGAACTTTCTTAATTTTTAAATAAATAATTCAAAATAACGATTTTAGAAATATTTTGTTATCAACTTCTTAAGAATTAGCAATATATGTGATCATAGATTTTATCCTTTATTTTTTATGTTTGCTTTATGTGATATTAGTCTGTAGAATAACTATATAAGCCTTTGAAAATAACTCTTAAATGAAAAAACGTTACAACACCCTTAGGTACACTAGTATGAAAGTATAAGGCCGACAGTGAAATGTCAATATATCAACAGGATGATAAGCAGGAAAAGTTGAAAGTTCATCAGAACGATTGGCATCAATTACGGTAGGACATGCATATTTATACCGGATGGTATTGTAGATAAAAAAAAGTTAAAAGGATGTTAAAAGAGTGTAATTAAAGATTGGAAATATATTCTGAGTATTTTTGGGAAAAGTCTTTTGTATCAAGAATATCAAACGACATTGAGTTTTTGCTTTATTATAATATGCTTATTAAACATTCCTATAAGCATCTTCTGGATGATTTAACCCTAGGTCGAGTTATAAAGAAAACAGACGTCCAAGAACAACCACTGCAGCAAATAAACCATATATAGTTTTACTTTGAGAAGGTGCATACAACCGAGAATCGAAACCGCAAAACGCACCTAATAGTCAACTCAATGATCAATATCATCTTTTATTGTAAACCGAAGGTTGTTCAACTGTAATACTATTTAAACTATAACTAGGATAGTATTTTCGATTAATGCTTTTTAGAATATTTTTCTGTTGCCAAAAACTAAATAACTTGTGAGAAATAGATTTATCTTAGCTCTCATTTTTAAGATCATATTTATCTGGAAAATTCTCGAAAGAGCAAAATGCAGGTAGTAATTTCACCAGCATCCTTAAAATGAATAGTTAGTGGTACTGCAATTCTGTTTAGGGAATTATTAATATTCGTAACTCAATTGATCTTCACATTTACAAAAATATGTCAGCTACATTTTGTATCAAGGTTATTCTTCTACAACTGCACCTTTCTTAAAAGTACTATAAGTCCTTTATTCCAATCTATGGATTATAGCACTGTACCCTATCTTACAGTTGCGGTCATAGAGCTGCAGGAAAGTAGAAGATATTCAATGCACAAACAAATCAGAAAGGTTCCCAAATTTTATTTCCCCATACTGGGGGACCTTCCAGAAAGTAGAATGACAGTATGTCAGTAGTTACTGTTGATAACGCAGAAGATATGTTCTTCGTTTCAATTAGAATGAACAGGCATTGTTTAACAGCTCGTTGAGGACTTTAATGCTCTCTAATGTACCAACGAAATAAGTTATGTATATTAACTATTTAATAATAATATAACTTTTATAAACTTAATATTTTAAAAATAAAAAATATTTCAAATAATTGCTCTTGACTCACATTAATTTCAAAACTTTTATTATATTAAAAATCTATTTCATAATGAGCTATTATTATGTTATGCATGTAATAATATTAAGTTACAAATAGTTACAATTGCAAGCTTGATAAAAAATAATTATGGTTTATGCATATGTTAAATATCACACAGCTACATAGGAATAAGCTATAAGTAATTAAATATTTATATCATGCATATGCATAAAATGATATTGAAGAGTCTCCAATATTAATGAACATGTTTACGAGTTCTCAGAATTAATAGTTTAAGGACTTTAAAGCACTCATTAATCAACTAAATTATTACCAGGACTAAATATTTCAACTAATTCGATACTCTTAAATGTATTGTTGAAATCTTTTAAAATTTCATAAAAAGAAACTAATTCTCTTAATAAATTAATGAAATCTATTTCAGTGAATTCCATTATGCTTCAGGAAATTTCAAATTTAACAATAATCGTAATTAGGCTTCAAAATTTGTGTATGTAAATGTTTCATTATTTGCTAAGCAAATGTATATAATATTATCATTTATGTACATATATACATACAAGTATACACACACACATACATATCAACTTTAAAGAGCCTGATTTTCAGGAAAGTATTTAAAATGAATTTTGTGATTAATCTATTTTCCTATTTATTTAATTAACACTTAAACCATGTAGGGGACAGTTAAGTACTGTTGTACGGGATATTAAGAACCACCCCATAATTTTCATAGATGATGACCAATATTCACTAATCAAATGTATATCATATTATCATTTATATACATATATTCATACAGGTATACACACATACATGTCAAATTTAAAAAGCCAGATTTTCAGTAAAGTATTTAAAAGGAATTATTTTGTTGATTAATCTAATTTCTCTTATTTATTTAATTAACACTTAAACCACGTATTGGACAGTTAAAAACAGCTGAACGGGATATTAAGAACCACCCCATAATTTTCATAGATAGTGGCCAATATTCATTTATCGCAAGGAAGAAACTTCCAAGCACCCACTCTGACAAACTTGTATGTAGAAAACAGAAGTGCAACATGCATATGACTTTGATCAACAGTGGCTGGTATTGAACCCAAGACACTCTGTATTGTATGATACTTTTCAAAATCATACAATATTTTTATTTAATAATGAGTTTTTATTTTATACAATATTTTTATTAATGGTTTACCAGCAAATTAATTTTTCAATCATTCTTAATACTGAATAAATTAGATTTGTTATTATTTGTCAAATTATAAAAATATGAATCATATCAAGTTATAAATATATAAGTTATAAAAAAATTCAGATCCTTACATGTAATAAATTTATAGATTTTCTTGGTTATTATTCCTATTTATTATTATATATTATATTTACCTAAAGAGAGAGCTTGGCTCGTCCAAGTGTGTCATAAATAACAACATATTTTGTAAGTTATATCTTTTCAATAGATAAGTGTCTTAGCACAATTCTTATCTCAATATTCTTTATGAAATATCTTTGAAAGTGTTACATAATTAATGACGTTTTCTTATGAGTTTGCTTTATTTAATGCATTCCTTTTATTTATTTGTTTATTTTGCAATGAATCTAAAAAATAATTTTTTAAACTTTTCACATAATATAAATTGTAAAACATAAATTCCTCTAAAACTCATCTTTTTTTAATGTAAAAATCAAGTATAAATAAACTTAAATAACATTTAAATATTCATGATTTTTGCACCTTTTATATAATTTGACTTTTACTTGACTATAATTCATTATATTACAAATTAAGGTTTCTGTGAATTATTTTATTTATTATTCACAACTTTCACATATTTGCTTTATTATGTTGTTGCCTTCCATTTGCTTATTTAATTTGACATCTCGATTTATAAACATAAAAATTTAACCATTTTAGTTGCTTACAGATGTATTTTAATGTTTTAAAATATATTTTATTGTAAAATTAATGAAAATAATATTTATTTAAGCTTGCAGTCAATCTTTCTTTCTGATTACAAAACAAAATAGCATAGAATTTTAAGAATTAATTTTTCTTGTTAGAAAGTTTCCATAATAAATTTTCACCTTATATTAAATATTTAAATATTATAATCTGATCATATACATCTTGAGGTACATAAACTGAATGCTCCTTACATCAATTGAGCATAAATATTATCATTTTAGTTATTTATTTAAAAGGGAAAATTTAGCGTATTTAATTATTCACATGTTTTCTTAATTTATAAGAAATGCAGAACAAATATAATTACTCATTATTATATTATCATTTTAATTATAAGATATGATAGACAGGCTACCTTTTAAATAATAAGAATTTCTTTAAAGATTCTCATTTTTGTTAAATACATAAAATGTAAATAAGTATTAATTAGAATTATTTCATACGAATTTGCATCCTGAAGACAGTCTCTCAAAATTTAATGGATAAATAGAAATACTGTAATAAATAAATAGGAGTACATCCATACATCAACTTGTAATATTTACATTATTAGGTCATATGACACTGATAAATAAAATCTTAATAGATTTAATATTCATTGATGCACAATGAAAGAGGTGGATAACAACATCTATCTATCACTGTCCATCAGCAATTAGATTTCAGCTTAGGATCTGTCAATCGAAACATTTGAGTCGTACACTTTTTAGTAAATCTTGCACTTTTTTTTGGAGTGAAAGAGGCTACTACCCAAACATGGCTATGCAATATACTTATATATATAATATAGCAAATTAGATAGAAAAAATGCATCCATTTCCTTAAAAACTCGTCTAGCAGTTTATTCTAAATCTTTGAGGCATTTCATGAAGTAGGCTGGGGATCAATTAATGCTGTGATTGTTTTGTTTTCAGAAGGATCATTACGGCAGACATATTCTGATGTTCATCCCTATCCTGGTTCCGTTTTTTTTCCAGACTTACGCGATCTCTACGAGTTGCTGATCCGGAACGAGGCTGCGGCCGGTGGCGCCCCTGTGTCCGCTTACAACCACCAGATGGAGCGCAAGGGCGGCAGAAGCCCCTCTCTCCGACTACGATTCGGGCGCCGTGCTGATCCCCTGTGGCATGCTGAAGCCCCCGTGGAATCGTCAGCCAACTGAGTGAAGGGCGACGTGGGCGAGAAGAACATTGAAGAGGCATTGTTGCCACCCCAGCTTATTTGTTTTCTAAATTATTCATAACTTAAACTCTTAATGTATGTTAAATGTGTGTTATTTGTGCCACTTTTCAAAACAAAGGAACAAAAAGGCAACTTGTGATGTCTTTCTTTGTATTTATAGAATTTTTCATGATTGTTCACCAATGTTCATTATAACTAAAATAAAATTAAGATGATTTCAAGTGCTATATCAGTTATTTGAGTATCTTAATTTCAAAAACTATTTGCAAGAATTTGAAACATTAAGTGCAATAATTTTTTATTTAGTTTTAAATAAAAAGTAGTTTTTTTATTAAAATCTTAATCTTTATAAATAGTTAAAATTTTGTCAATTCTCTAGAAAATAAAGGTTAACAAGAAGTTTTAAAAATTTGAAATAAAATATTTTAAACTCAAATAAAAATAACATTTCGTATTAAAAATAAAGCAATCGAATCTCATTTTCATTTTTCTCTTTCAAGATGAAAGATTTTGATAATTTATCTCAAACGCAAATCAATATGGTCTTTAACATATTTTGTGATAAGACTATTAAAGGAAATTAATACTTTAATTTAAATATTTTTAAAAGTAAACATTTTAGTAATTTAAAATGAACTCATAAAAGTAAACTATTAAATGAATTTAATAAATTTGAATTTAATTAAATCACTATTACAATTTAATTTTGAATTTGTATTCCAATGCATTAAACTTTATTACTATACATCACACAGCTAATGCATAGTGTAGCTAAGTTGCCTTTTAATACTAAGCTATTAATGTAACTGCCAATGACACATTAAAGAATATTATGACAAATATATTTTATTTTTATTATTTACCTGTTTTCCATATTTAACACTAACTCTTAATAGACTTATAAATACTTATTTATCTCTTGGTTTGAGATTATTAATTAATAATTCAATTTAATTTGAATTTAAGTAATATATTAAATTCATTATTATTCTAATTTCAAAAGCGTATTCTTTTTCCCAAATAAAGTATTTAATTAGCTTATCGCATCTCATAAAAATACTTAAATTAAAATAAGGAAATTTGTTGATAATAAATAGTTAAATTATAAACTGTACTTAGAACCATCTAATTACATTATTGAGTTGCATTAGTTTCGAAAACACATTTTGTTAGTTAAATTCCATTTTTTTAAAATTTTGATTCAGTAATGTGTCATCAGCAATCAGTCAATTTAATCATTTCTATGTGTATATTTGTGTTCCGTGATCAATACGCCACTGTCTAATATTGATTCTTGATTGCTCATATATATAATTGTAGAAACTTTGCAAAAAATGCATTAAATCATAAATATTTTAAATTGTGATGATGTGTACAAATTAAATAAAATATTTTTCTACAATAGGAAAAATTAGATTTCTGACAATTCTCAATCTAAAAGGTATTAAATATTAAGGAAATTTTGTAATATTGACAACTTTTTAAACTAAAATTAACACCATTATAATTTTGCCCATAACAGTATTTCCTTTATCAAAAATATATGAATGTTTTGTTCATTTTAATAAAATATGTGTAATACAGTTTTTGTTTCTGTATCATAAATTGTTTGTATTTATTTCATTGACCTTCAATAAAATTTTAGACAGTGGAAGAAATTTTTGTTCTCTTTGTAATTTTTCATACTATTACATAGACTGTTTAACGGTACTTAAGGGATAAAACGCAGATGAATATTTTAAAATCATTCACAATAATTTGAATATTATCAAAAACATATTGTGTTGAAATAGTAACAATGAGTTTATAACGTATAAAATAAAGGCATTAATTATTGCTTTGTTTTTCATACTTTCGAAAACTTAATAACAGGCAGAAGACAGTTTCCATAATATTTTTATATTACCATATTACATGCATTTTATATTTTCCACACTATTTAAAAAACAAATTGTATTATCAAATTTTCAAATTTTTATATTTTTATAGCTTGTTTCCAAATTGAGCATTTTATAATTCTTTACATTATTAAAACAGTTTGAATTTTCTGCAATGTTTTATACCTCTCATACCTCTCATAAAACCGTCTAATGACATCAAAACAATTAAATACTAATTTAACTTTTAAAAAAGATTTAAAGCATTGAAAAACATTCATTATTAATTTTTTCTAATTTGTTTTTTCCAAAAAAATACGGAATATAGAATGATTACTTTCCATAAAAAATCAATATATATCCATAATATATATATATATATATATATATATATATATATATATATATGTATGTATGTATATATGTATATATATATATACTTTATGATGAAGAATACAAAACATGTGAATTTTACTACAATAAACTTAAAAATGCCAAATTCAATATTTGCACATATATAAAAATATTAATATAATGTTAGTTAAATATTTAACGACTTATTGAAATATTAATCGGAAAGTATAATAAATTAATGAAATGAGTTTTCTGAAACTTCCTTTCATTAACTTTTATCTTCAAAAATATTCACTTCCTATTGAGCAATTTATTTCCCTTAAACAAAAATAACTGAAGTCCTGAAATGTGTGGTACAAACTGACGAAATGAAGTATGATATTTTGCTTTTTTATCTTAATGAATTATCATATTATGTTGCACTTAAAATCTTATTATAATAATTACTTATGTTACTTAATTACTTATGTAACATGTTCCAGATTTTGTGAGCTGAGTTTCACGATTTTAAACAAAATAACTGTTATTAATATCCTACTTGAAGAGAATTATTAAAACTGGTTGATTTTTATCAAAATTATGAATTTCCTAGAATAATTAGAATAATTTCTTAGATTAGATTTCTAGTAACTAAACAGTTTAGAAATTTCTAATAATTGCATTTCTAGTTATTTATAGAATAAATATAAATCTAATAAGTAAGTACTAATTAAAAATATTAATAGGTACATTTATAATTTGTAGTAACTAAATAAAAATTTATTTTGTTAGCCAACATTTATTAATATTATCTTTTATGATTTTAATAACAATTTATTTTTTCTGATAATTTGATTTTTTAAATATAGGAAATTCGGAACTCCTTTAAAATTTTATATAATTCCTTTAATTCTACAAATATATTTTAGAATTAATATTGTAAAAAGATATTTATAGAATTAAAGAGATTAAAATCTTATAAAAAAATTTTCACCAAATAGGTTTTCATTGCATCAGTGGTATTAAAATAATATGAGTAAAATTACAAGAGTTACTTAACAAATTTCTAAATAGATGTGAATTGTAAAGTTATTTTCTAATTTTGAGCAAATTGCATGAAAAAGACGATTAATACGGGATTTTAAGGATTGTTTATTCAACAGTTTTAAACCTCGTTTATTGACACAAGGATTGACAAATTTTTATGAAATTTAAAACATGTGTTCTTTGCCATATAAACTTATTAACAAAATTGGTGAAAAAATACACTGTCTCTTATAAGGGAATGAATAATAGATATGTTAAAAGAGACATGATATACAGTTTGATAACTGCTACGAAGATGCACGAAAAGTGTTACGTATCATTTTTTTTAATATCCTTAACAAATATTTTCAAATTTACAAAAAAAAATGTCAACTGTTGCACAGTTCTGTTTGAACTTATTGAACTTTGATACATCCGTTCTTCATCAGCTCAAAAAAATTTTGCATTAAAACTCTTGATCATTCCTAAATAATTTATCATCGTGATAAAGGAGAGGATATGAAAACCACTGAACAAAATAATATAAAGTTTAATCCATATATTCTTTTTATTTCTGTGAATTAATTTATAATAAATTCCTTACCATGAAAACATAGTAAAATAAAGAAATAAAATGTTTGCTTCTGATTCCACAAAGGGCTTATAGTGATACATCTCCAGACGAATTCCACAGAAATTTAACATATCTTATCCTTACTAATTAATAGCATTAATTGGACACATGAAAAATTTCTAAACCAGAAGTAAAAATTTGCATGTAATGAGAATTACTCAATCTTGACGGATTATAACGAAATCAAACCAACGTGTGAATCATCTTGAATGATAGCATTGTTTATTAAAAGTTACAAGCAACCCCAACCTTTCCAAATGGAATATGAAAAACCTGTATTCACTGTTGTTGAAAAACATAACAAGATCTCTTGGGATATAGAATTATATTTGTCACCTTAACACATCTAAAAAACTATGAAGAAGCTATTAAAATCTTCTAAATTACGCGAGAAATGCTTAGAAATGGAGGTATGTTGTAATAACCTAACATGACACATTTTAACAAAATTTAAGTCACCTTATGTTTGTCGCTTCAAAAGATCAACTATGAAAATACTTGCTCATGTATTCAGTAAAACTATAAAAGAACTCTTAAAATTAAAGGATATACATCAATATACAATTCGTATATCCATAGAAAATTCCCCGGAAATCTGAAACATCTATCATTTATTGTAATCTTCATCAAATAATGTCAAACTTCATCTATTGTAACTCTTAAGAATAAATATGTTTATAAAATGTTTCTAAACCTTGCAAATATATAAGATTCTTAAGACAGATGGAAAAATATAAGTTCAAACTACAGGATTCATGGAGTTAAAAAAGAGTCATACTTTTTAGCAATTTGAAGGATAAATAAATTTATAAAAAGTTACTCTCCCTCAATGAAAATTGAAAGAGTTTATTAAACTAGAAACGAAGTCTTGACTTTATGCAGTTAGTGAGAATTTGGAGGAAATTGGACATACTTATTCTATGTGTACCAAACTTCATCTATTATATCCATAATACAAGAATGTATTAAATATGCATTCAGATGAACTTGCTAGATGAACAAGAGAAGCGATAGAGAGCTGAAAATTGCTATGCAAATCTGAAACATTTCAAGCTCGAAACTTGGAATAAAAATTCATTACTTAAACTTATTAGTGACGGATATTTTGCTTTTTAATTAATCACGTGTGTTAAAAAACAAGAAGAAAAACATTTTTGAGCTTTGTTGTGATTTCCCAAAATTAATACAATTTATAGCTTGAAATTTGACGCTTTTTATTCTTCGAATAAAGGACTGTTAAAATTTTAATAAGAACTGTTGTTACTTCTGAAAAGTAAATAAAATGTTAAATTTTGAAAAGGGGGTCGCAATTCAATTCCAATATTTTTATTTGTGAAAAGCATAAATTATATTCCCTAATCATTTCAAATATTCCATATTCTAACAATGAGCAATCATAAAATTCTACTATAATTAAAAGCGCTTATTATTTCTCAATAAGATGAATTTTAAAGGATCGGATATAGGATTCATTAGCTTTCCAATATGAGAACGACACAATTCTCCACAAAACAGCAGAGTAATTCTTATAGGAAAATTTTCCCAATAAGCTCCAGTCAAATTTTCATCAACACAATTCTATCGAAGTTCAATGTATTATTTAGAAGAACCCTAAGCCTATTTTGTTAGACACATGATGTTTCTCATAAGAAATGGTAATCTAACTATGATAAGTCTAAAATAATGTTTAGAGTAAAACTATGAAATTTTTTAATAATATCCATCCAGACATCATGTTTCAGTTTGTTTTTTTGGATAGAACAATACTCATATGAGGAATCCTCATATAAGACTGTTTTATCAAGATTGAGAATCTATGCTGTTGCTATTTATGACACTTTAACAAGCCAAGCTCGCTATATTGTTGGCTATGAGAATTTAAGTCTGTAGGGAGAGTCTTTCGTTTAACCAGACACCACGAAGGGGAAATTACGCCTTTCTTTAAATTTCTCCGATAGATGGCACCACTATAAGATCCACTCCCTCAATTTTGATGATTGATCTAGAGAGGAAGGAAATTATCTCCAACCCATTACACCCATGGTAACTATTCAACGACAGACCACAGGATTTTCGATTCCTCAGATTTAAAGAGCACGTATCTATAAAAGTTCCAAGTATTTCAAAATAATTCACATTTTTAAATAAAATTTTAATCCAGTCCCATTTTTAATCCAGTCATATAGATCACAGTTCCAATAATTTTAGGTATCTTTGATACACCATAATGTGAAGTTTTAGAAAAAATATCTTATATTAAAACTTGATTTACTCATTTTGAATGTAGTATTTATTGCACCAAGAAAATTGGCACTCATTTGATCACATGAATTTTACTTATATTCATGTTCAGTATAATAGTTAGATTATCAAAATACAAACCTGCTATCAATAGTTGTTGATAATGACACGAAATCAATAATGTTTTACAGAAGTACTTCATTATGTGTCTCAGTTATTATCATATTTATATCAAGCGGTATGTATCAGAAGTATTTGATGTAATAATGATAAATAAATTTTTTGTGATGATCATGATAATAATGATAATTAAACATTTCATCAGTAGCAAAGTATTTATTGTCTTTCAAGACGCCATTTCATTGAGAGTGAACAGTATCAAAAAATTGGCAAGTAATTTAAATATAGTTACAAAGAACAACATATTAACTATATATTTACCCTGATAAATTCTACTCACTAAAATTTAAAACATATATCCTACAGATCATAATATCCTATTATAACTGAACTATTATATTCTGTTGCTCTTAATTTCACTAGAATACATCTCTATATTACACTACAAATGAAAGGATCCTAACATTTTCATCATTCATATATTTCGAACGTTTAGTTTATAAAAAATAAAATTCTTACATACACAGATAAAAGCTGCTTGTTTTTGATGCAGAAAAAGTTAAAATTAATACAATAGAATTCTAGTGCTCAAGTATTCTGAAATAAATTGCTCATAATTTATCCTATAAGCGAAAACGTTATTTTTATCTTTATTAAATGGCAGGGATTCAGTTTATAAGTTTAGAGCTTAAATTCTTTAACAAATTAAAAATTTAAAATTCACATGAATACAAAATTAAAATTATACCAAATGATGCTCAATTGCATGAATCATGTAATATTCCTCAACAGTGCTTAAATTTAATATTCAATTACACATTTGTTTCTTTAAGCAAATTTTTTCAACAAAATAGAATATTGTTCCTTTCATTTGCTTTTTAGGCTGTAAATAATTAGCTTAAATAACAGAAGAAATTGAATGAATTACTTTCTAAAAAATCCAGATAAAATTGTATACTTTCTATGTAGATGATATCTAAGCTTGAATAATAATTGCTAAGCAATAAAAATAATTGTCTTATTTATCAATAGAAAGTTGCTGATTATTTAACTTTTTATTTTTTGATAGATAATATAATAGGGCATCCATTTTTCATTTTATTTTGTTTTACGTACTGATTAGTTCATTAAACAAGACAAAAATATAGAAATTACGTTTCTGTTGTGGTGCAAATAAAAAGCATATATTTCACTTAAAGATTAAGATTTCAGGCAAATCAATTCAATAATATTTACAAAGGAAAAGTTAAAGAGAAAAGAATATAAATAAAATCTATTAAAATTCATATCTTGATTTAATGATTTATGTACACTATAGTTTTTTCTCAGCTTAGAAAAAGATACATTATTATTTATTTTTTATGTTATAAAAATTTCGGTATAGAACTCCATTACATTGTATTAATTTCAAAATCATAACTGTTATATAAAAATTGTAGCACTATGAAGGTACATAAATAAATTAAATTTTTCTCCTTAAAAACATAAGTGCTAAAAAAAATGAGAAATTCATCATAAAGAGATGATAAAAATAATGTCAAATTTCCAAATCTGTGTACTGGAGACGGCAGATGAAAGCCAGTATACTTTCAGTATACTTTTGACATCTAATCATGTATATGATCTATGCAGTTTAGAGAAATACAATTCCAAGTTGCCTCAATCAGTTGTTAAAATTAAGATTAATTCTGTCATGACTAGTAGTTAGAAAAAATCGCTAATTTATACAATCTCATACAAGGTCATTCAATGTGCAAAAAGTGTGTTATGAAATAATATGAGACTCTGAAGATAGATGTACTGGATAGGATTGTAGATTCTAAAATATAGATGTACTGACATTTTATTCCCTAAATTTTGTTCCTGAAATATTTTTGAGAAAGATCTAATACAACTTGGTGTAGAGAGAATAACCCAAGAACTCCAATAATGACTCTGACCATAACGACTTGCATTTTTCTAATAATGTTGCACAATGAATTTCGTAGAAAGTTTTATTTTAAATATAATGATGATAAAAACATAATTATAGTTTGTGTTGAACACATTTCAAAAATACAACTTGTTGTAAATTTCTTTCTCACTGTATTTCAGTGTCAAAAACATCTTATTTAGACGTATCAGTACATGGAAAACAAGTAATGTTCCAAGCTGTCGCAAAGTAAATGTCCCAAATTGTTGAAGGTACAATGAGATATCTGCAGACATCATATTGTCTTGTGTAAACATATGAGATGGAGATTTTGATGAAGAAGTATAATTCTTCTCCCATAGTGACATCAGACTACGGAACTAACTCTAAGATCATTTAACTCTACAAGTTCCATCAATTTTAAACATATGCGTCACTGTAACTAAATTACAGCCACAAATAATGACTTCCAGTAATTTTTCAATGCAGAATCTTTCAAATACCATTTAAGAATAGCATCTTTATAATACTTTGTTAATTTATAGCATGGCAGTTTGCACTTTTGAAAAGAATATCATTATTAGTTTTTAGTCACTGTCATTGAGGAGTAACATAAACACGCATATAACTCCTCAGGAAATTAACCCTCGAATGCAAAATGTGACTCTATGAAACAAAATAACAAACTACTGTTACAGACTTTATAAGTGTATGATAAACATGAATCATAGTTAAATTTAGAAAACATACTCTGAGTAACACAATTTAATCATTTTCTGGTTTTAGTTATTTGTAAAACTTCTCTTCTTCGTTTTTTTCAAGTCATTTACTTTGCATGATATCTAGATGTATAATTTTCAAAAATATTTTAAACTATTTTACAGTTTATACACAAATAACTTATTTGTCAAATTTTTATTATTTATATATATATTGTAAAAACAATTTAAATCATTTTAATTAGTCATAAATAAATCCTCTATGGAGTAAGATGATATAAGTTGAATAAAAAAGAACAAAAATAAAACAGTTTTACCTAATGCTTTATTTGTTCTTTTGACTTCAAATAAAGCCAAAAAAAAATAAATATCATAGTTCCTCACAAAAAACTATGAATTATTAAAAGTATCGATCAATTGCTGTACAAACTCTCAGAAAAATATGTCACATACTTATTACGTGTATTTATATTCCCATGATAAATGAATAATTCTATTGACTTTTTTTAATATTTATTTTTATATGTATTAATAATATGTGTGTTGCGTTAATGATAAATTTTTATACGAGCTTTTTGCTTATATTATCTTTTATTATATACATTCTAACTTTGACTGCATAATAATAAATGAAATAGAATTTTATAAACTTAATTTTTTTCAATATTCTTTATATGTTGTTTTTTAATTGAATCTTATATCTCTAATTATGTTTGAATTATGAAGAAATAATTTAAATTTAATTTGTCATCATTTAGAAAAATCTTATATTTTAAATCTTTTTAATTCAGAAATTAGGAATATTTTCTAAATAACTTCGTGATATTTTCTACATTCAAATTATATTTTACAACACTGTAAATGAGAAAATAAATTCCCTAGATAGATATGTTCTGTAAAAATTTATATTTTTAAAGCTTTTTTGATGCATCAAAATTATAAATGCAATCAGTTTATTTTGTTATATTTTTATATCTCTTATTTTAAAAGCTAGTCTTACTAGCTTGCAAGTAAAAGAGAAATCTTTCATGAAATTAATTTGCTATTCTAGCCATGAGTTACCTCAGTGTAAAAATTTAACATTCCATTTTAATGGAAATATTCTTATGATAACAAAATTTAAAGAATTTCTTACTCCTACACAAAATATTTTTCTAATTGTAAGAGTGTGAAATTGAGACTAAATTCATAAAATTTATAGACATACGATTGAAAAATTAATAGAATTTTCTTAGTGAGGGTATGCATTCTTTTAGTAAAAATTTAAAGAGGTTTGTGTAGCCTTACTAGACATGGAAATCACATGCTAAAACTTTGTGTATAACCATAATTAAACCCTGATTGAAATGTAAAAAATATACCATAATATTTTCAAAAGTATGTTCCTAAAACAGAATAAAATTCTTAATACAGAACAAAAATATGTGTTTCCTTAGAAAATCATCATAGTCGTAAGTCTTACGATGATTTACACTTTAAAAATATAAAAAAAATGGAATAAATAATGACAGCATCAAAACTTTCTATGAAGCAACGCTTGGAACATCGTCTTTAAAAGCATTTACCTTCCTAAATGACTCTATTTAACAGTTTAGAGCAGAAGAGGAGTTTTAAAGCTTCAATTTAAACATTTCATAGTCAATCCATAATAACAGTAAATCTAATGCAATCAATAACAAACATTTGCAAAAATGCTGTCAAAACCTTTGAAACTCAAAGTAATATGCCATAAATCCCTGTAACCGAATAGGTATCAAGTGAGAATAAGAAACAAAACCAAAAATGATTATTAAGGAAAGTTTAAAGTCAAAAGCAAAAGAAGAAATTAAGGTTCCAAATCTAAAAATTTGTTCTTGTAAAATTATGGCATCGTAAAATAACGAGTATCAGATATTTTCAGAATAAGAAAAAACTCATGAAATGTATAGAATCAATGTTAGCAATTTAAAATGGAAAACTTCATCAATTAGATATGTTGTGTTGTTATGTGGTTGTTACTTAAGACACTTGGACTAGCTAAGCTGGATATACGAATTTAAATAAGAGTATGCTACATTCATTTAACCAAAGCAGCACAAAAATTAATGTATGATTTTGTTTTAAACTCCACGAATAGATGGAACCACCAGAAGATCCACTTTCTTAATTTTAACATTGATCTGAAGAGGGTGGAAGTTTTCTCCAGACAATTACACCCATGGTTATAGCTGAAAGACCAAACAAAGGGCTTTTGAATCTAAAGATTTAAAAAACATGTATATCAATTGTACTAGATGGATCTTTGGTGGCATTGGGAATAGAATCCCGTTCTGCCGGACGGAAGGCCGATGTCCTAACCACGGCCCAGAAATTTCACAATTTCACAAGATATATCATCTCATTATTAGATGGTTGGTTGTTATTAGAACGTCATGATGATGACTTTCCAAATCTAGCAATATTATGAGAAAAAACACTTTCACTCTTAATTACTAGGTTTGGTTTGTTAATACCTAATTGTTTTGTATGTACTCTAATAACAAACTTTATCTAAGCCATTCATTTCATGAAACACAGCAGAATCTCATTTAAATCATTCATAGCGATACAACCATAGGATTCAAAATAAACATTAATTAACATTTTAATAAACTTACAAAATATAGAGAGTATTCTACTAACTCAATTAATAATTATATGAATTTTTGAAATTATATATCATTTTAAGCAATAATATGTGTTAGAATTATTAATAATTTCAGAAACACATATATTATTAATGCAGAGCCTTTTGATTGATCGCATAAAAGATATTTTGCAGTTGTAATTGATTCGAATTTTTTATATTTTTATTAACTGTTATATTAATTTGGTAAACAATATTATTTCTACAATATTATATTATATCAAAAATAAGTAAAGTGTAATAAAAAGGAAAATTCCTTCATCTTTCTTTAATCGTATATATATATATATATATATATATATATATATATATATATATATATATATATATATATATATATATATATATATATATATATATATATATATATAATCATTTTTGTGTGGATTTTCACCTTAAATTTATTTTTAAATGCAATTTGTCTATACAAAAACTGCTTCTAAAAATACACTTATTAAAACAATTATTTGCTCATATTTAAAAAAAATTACTAATGGAAAAGCCTAGAAAAAATATTCAGATAATAATAATGAGACAAAAACTAACACAAATGTTGGTAAAATGCCGGAGGACCATAATTCTCCTTAAATTAATAGCCAATATCTATATTTACTAATACTACCTCTATCATAATTAATGCCAATGACATCAGATATGAATATTCATATATTCCTCATAGCAATCACTAAAATAAAATGTTTGATTCTGGATCCCAATTATCATAAAATAAAAGAGTTAAGGGCCAAATTTTCTTACTTAGCTAATTACATTTCTCAGCAAGGTCGGTAATGAATATTTATAATGACAAAAACAGTGTAATTTAAAACAAATATTAGGGAATATTTTGATTTAACAAGGTAATTTATATTGATGTTTATGTGGCAAAATAATCTCAATTCAAACATTTTCATTTCTTAGTATTTTAGCTTTTGCAAGATAAATCATCTCATTTAAATGTATAGTTTTAAATGTATACTAAAAATGGATTATTACAGTTAAGTATAAAATAATAACTTATTTATACATCGAATATTTGCATTACAATCAAATTGTTTACTATGTAGGATCAAATAAATGTTTATTTAAAGAAAAATGTTATCTTGAGATATTATTCAATTGCATAAAAATTAAGCAAATGAAAAGTATAAGCTTTCAATTGTCTTTATTTTTATTATAATAATTATTTTCCAAAGATGATGCTCATTTTTTTTCATATTAATAATTCATTGTTTTTAATGTGCCCATCAGTTATTGAAACACGAAAATAATAAAATCTAAATTTGATGTATACATAAAAGTATTAAAATAATATTTATAAAAGTTATAAATATACGTATATATTGTTTCAATTTAATTGAATTCCACATTTAAAACGAAGTATAGCATATACAATAAAAGAAGTTAAAATTTAAATAAAATTATAATTTTCTTGGTTGTTACTTTTAAATATTAATGTTTTGTCTCACATTTACATATATATAATATACAGCATTGATATATTTCTTGCAGTCTTCTTTAGAAACTCTAATTTTTGAAGTTTACTTTAAAAAGTCAATTTTAAAACTATTTATACTTGCTTAATATTTTTTAAATAGTTTCAATAAAAATTAGATTATTTTAAAGAAATATCTGCTTTTTGAAGATAAAATTATTTCATTTCTTCTATTTTTAGATTATTTTACAAGATTATATGTTGTTTTTGAAGCCAAAATTAATTTATTTTATTCTATTTTAATGAAATTAGGAAATTTTGAATTTCAAAAGTTTATTATTTTAAAAGCAATATATATATATATATATATATATATATATATATATATATATATATATATATATATATATATATATATATATATATATATATAGTAGTTAGTTATTTAACCACCATAAGATATGAACACCATTCCATTTTCTTACGAGAAAATATATATCTTACTCAAAGTCTAAAATAAAATTGTATTGCGGTTGTTCAAGCAATATTACATAATATTCTAATTGAAATTACAAGTTACGAGAAAATTTATACAATATAATCACAAGTGCTAACATTACCTTACGCAGTGTCTATTATAATTCTCGATTAGCCTATTTCTTTTTGAAGTGCATGAAAGAAATAACTAAATATAACTTT
>CM057820.1:115254333-115261833 GCA_030067965.1 Latrodectus elegans
TGGTGGTGGAATAAGGACTCAGGATCTCCACGTGTTCCATGGATGAACTATGATTGGTGTGAGATATTGGGATAATATCCATGATCCATATGCTTGTGCAGTTGGTAATTATTTCATTGGGATAGATTATAATGCACAATCTCATAAAACTATAGTTGTGGAGGAACATATCGAGGGTTTTGATTTAGAGGGAATGAATTTGTCAGCTCAATCTCCATACCTGAATCCCACAGAGCATCTGTGGGACTAACTTAGTAGATAGATTGTTGGTTTAAGTCTTCTTCCAAGGTTTGTAGGAAAACTGAAAAACAGCTTACTTTTTGTCTGGTCTTCACTTTCTATTTTGGTATCTGGCAATTTGATTAAGAGCATGGAAAGTTGATGTCACCAATGGATTTAAGCTATAGGTGGGCATATCCCTTATTAAAACTGCTTCTAGGACATTTTACCACATAAAATTGGGATTATTCCTTTTTCCGAAAATGAACTTTTCCATCAAGATTGCTCTTTTTATAAATCATTTATGCACTTGTCATCTAAATTTGATGTTTCTGCATTTATTTGCAAATTAGGCACAAAAAACTATGTTTTCCTTAACTTTTGGAGGTCAGTGTATTATGTGTGGAAGTCTTAGTTCTGTTCAATGAAATTAATGAACTTAAAATTGATAGATTCTGTCAGAGACAACAAGTTAACTTCAGTTGAAAAATTAACTGATGTTATCAATAATCTTCAGAAAAAGGAAAATTTAATAATATGATCATATGTGTAAACATGGAAAGTAATTAACTTAAATAATTTAGTCTAAAATATGCAAATTTAATGGTTTGGGTAGTTTAAATAACTGGTGAAAATAAACAGCAGACACTATTTTCTGTTTTTGTGAAATAGTAATGATCTGGAAAAAGAAATCACGCATATTGAAACTTATTATATTAATATATTACATTAATTGCATTCATTTTTGTCATTTATATTTTTTGAAATATTCTCTATTTAAAAACAAATTGTTTTTATTTATCTTAGAAGCTCTCAATAAATTGATAGCAACCATTTAAAGAAAATTCTTAAAATATCCATTATTCTATGCAACATTTGAAGGATTTGTGTAAACATTTTTGAATATTTAAATAAAAATTGTTTCTTTTGTAATGTGGGCTTACTTATTGCTTATGAATTCATCATTAATATTAAATAAAATTTAAGTCATTATTTAAATTAGTTTTCTCAAACATCTTTTACTGTCATTATTTGAAAGTGTAATTGAAAAATATGTATACGTAATTAAAGATGTATTTCGTTAAAAATAGTTGGTATATTATTATTTATTTATGATATAATTGCTGATACCTTCTGGAAAAATTTTGTTTGCTTGTGTAAAATTCCTTGAAATTTGTGTATTTTCTTTTGAGAATTGATATAAACCTTGATTATACATGAGATTTTTGCAAATAGTAATAGTCGCTCTACTAATATCCTCTTTTTTTTATAAATATTTTATGTGAATACTTAATATGTCATAAATATTATAAATTGCAATATTTATGCAACGAAAATTTAACAACTATGCTTCTAATTTCATTTAGAATATACTTAATAAGAATCAAAATTGACAATGTTCAAATTTAACATATTTTCTATTTAATTATTTAATTAGAACATTTGTCATATTCTTGTAAACTTAATAAATATTTACTACTATTTAAAATGATAATAAAATGGCAAGTCATTTGATTTTCTATGGAATCGAAATTATTTTAATTAGTGGTGTTTTTCCCTCACGTCAAAGTGATATGGCATATATTTAAAATAATTTATTACTTATTTTATTGCTTTATTATTTAATCAAGATTTATTATTTAAACTATTTTTTTTTATTTTTAAATAATTTTCTAAATTTTTTATAGGCCTTGCTAGCATTTTTGGTCCACCTGATTATCAGTTGGAAGAAGCAATGCAAGACAAAGCTAAAGAACAAAAAATCATTGAACAACTTTTGGGTCCTTGTCTTGAAAACTTTTCGTGAGTTTTAATTATTAACTTTTTGTTAGAAAGGTTATTTATTTCAAACTGAGATATTTTACTGCAAAAAATTCTTTGTCATTTATCAAAAAGGTATATAAAATTAAATGGCCATTAAATTTATAGTATATATATTTACTTATTCTTTTATTTACATACTTTATAATAATTGTCTTTAAAACAATACATGTTACAAAATTTATCATTTATATGTTGAAATATTATCTTAATCTTTGTAATATTTTGTTTCAGTGAGGATTTTGAAGGAGTTGATGATCGAACATTAGCCAAAAATTATGCCTTAGCTACTGTTTTGAAGCAGTTTGGTATTAAAAATGCACAGTATCTCAGTATTCTTGGAAAATGGCCTACATTTGTCTGTAAAGAAAAATCTTTCATCACTTCACTTCTTCAAAGGAATAAAAAGGTTATAAGTTCTTTTTATTTAGATTAATTTTATTTGTCTAAAATAATTAGATTAGGATATCTGAATAAACCAAATAAAAATATTTTACATTTTGAGTTTGCTTGGCTTTCATCAATGTTTCAGGGTAGAAACATTTAATGTCTATAATATATTTATATATTAAAATTTTTGTGAATACTGAAATATTTAAATTTTAATAATCTAATTTAGACTAAAATATTTAAATATTAAAAAATACTGAAATATTTAATTTCAGAAATAAATACAATAACTATTCAAGCATAAAAATATGAATTATGTAAATTAAAAAACTGATTGATAATATTAAATAAGAAAAGTGTAAGATTTGAGCACTAATTTGCTTTTCATTAAACATTGTTATTTTGATTATATATTTTAAGTTTTAGATTTTTTTTTGAGAAACATTTAATATAAGCTATGCATATATTTGATATTTTTCATGCCTAAATAATCTCTCTCTTTCCAACACAGAATTCTTACTTTTAGTTTTAAATATTGTTTGTTGCAGAAATGTCCAATATTGGGCCTTGCATCAATTAACCTCACAAAATCAGCCGCCTCCTTTAAATTCACATATAAGATGCACTTTGAAAGTTGTCTGTAACCTGATCAGTACCGGAAGAAATTTTTTAAAAATTAATTAAATAAACCACAATATAAAAGCGGGCTAAGAATATTTTCATTTGAAATGATTTAGAGTACTTGAAAAGAGGCAAGTGTTAGTAGTTTTCTTTAGTTAAAACTAAAGATTTAATATATTTTTCCTGAGTAATATCTTGCAAATATTGCACATACTTTTCTTTGGCTGTCGATTTCACTAACACTTAGTTTGATCAATTGGTAAGTGACTTTTCAAATACATACAAGTGTGCAAGAAGTAATATGTATTCAAATCCAAAATTCAAGACTCAAACAAAAGGACTATATTTTGTATTTAAGTGTTGATAAAGTATAGTTGCACAAAAACAAATACATTTCATACAATATGGAATCAAACAAAGTTTATCTGACTCAGTGTCATCACACATACATGTTGTTCTAGTTGTCTGTTCTAGAGAACAATAAGCTTATGTTCTTTAGTATGGGATATGCTCTCTGCTTACTGCAATTGTTACATTACACCATCTACATATTCAGCCTCAGATTGTCCAAGAGTTTTTGAGGTAAAGATGTGCCCATTCCTCAATCACCATATGCTTCAATTGTCAGGTTTTTCTTGGAGGATGTAATTGTGTTGCAAGGCATCTTCCCATAGCATTCCAGGCACGTTCTTTGGGATTTAAATCATGGAAATATGGCAACCAATCCATTTGAGTTATATTTTCTTTTTCCAGTAGTTGTTGAACAACAACAGGAGCTCATTGTGATCTTGCATTGCCATCCATAAAAAAGAAAGTGTGCTTCGGAGGACCAAGAAACTAACGGCATGAGAATGGAATTCTTGGAGAAATCCAATGATAGAACTTCTGTCAAAAACATTGAGCTTAATCTGCCTCTTTAGTATAATGCGTCCCCAGAAGGCAACCTTAGGACTACTGTAACAGAATATTTCCATGTTGTTGCTGGGATGAAACTGTCCAAATAAGCTGGATAGATGAGAATAAGAATCAAAATGAGAATCGTTTGTGAAACTAAAACAACTGTCATCCTCGAAAAGGTCAATTTTGTTAATGAAATGTTCAGCTTTTGTCCCTTGCACCACTCTGAATGATGGTGCCAGTGGCAAATTTTCAAAAGGATGCAGCATTGAAGATGGCAGACAAATGGGTAATCTTTCTGAAGTTGCATGGACAAAGTAAATTACGACACTTGTCACCCTATTGTGTTGTTTACTGCTGTTGAGTTGGGGCTTTTGCTAACAGATATCGATTATTTTCACCAGAAGAACATTATATTGTCCACCCAATTCATTTGCTTTCCTGGGTTAGTCACCACCAATCTTTCTAACAGCTGTACCTTTGGTTTGGAAAGCATATTTCAAGCATGCAAAGCAATACTTGATTTTGATCTCTTCATCTACACTAGTCACAATATGCCCTTCTAGTTTTTCAATTACTCTTTCACATGTGGAGTTCTATTCACATTTCTCAAAATAACTCAACTTCATTTGCTGCAAATGCCTTTAATTATGTCTCCATCATTGTAGCTTTGAACTGTGTGCTTTGATAACTTGTCATACGCTCATACAGCCTGTGACACTTTATTTTTGACAGTTGCTTACACATGACATTTTACTGAGTTGCATGTTCATTGTACTCATATCAAGTTAAAATTCAAATTGTTTCTCAGATTTTATTCTCCAGTTTATATAAGGCCATTTTTGGCTCCATTTTAACCCTTGTCTTTTCTCTACAAAATATCTGATTCCTATTTGCAGTTGTGTAAGATTTTCTTTCACCTTTTCACTTTTCCCCTGATTTTGTCAGTAAAATATCAAAGTCATTTTACCCTTTCACACTACCCTTTAAATTTGAAATATTAACAAAAAGAATTGTAGGTTGTCTATTTAGGCCTTAAATAGTATACACACAGGGAAAATTTTGTAAAGATTGCACTTACCATTTTGATTTTGTGGGTGATTCCACAAATGGAATATTACACCGCAAGGGTTGTAAAAAGCGAGCATTACAGTGAAGCATGTATGCACGTAAATATTTTTGCATATGAATGAGAAAAATGCATTACACCTCTGTAGCAGATTTAGTGTGGTCCAGGGTGCACCTCCAGGAGTCCTGCTTTTGTACATCGTAAGGAAAAAAGCAAATTTCTGTACAACTTTTTTAGTTACTCAACTGAGGTTTTGGGACTACACAGAGGAGCTTGGTTGAGATAAATCATAGTCATAATTTTTCACTGGTATCTGACACAACATTATTAGACTGGGATTGATTTAGTGGTTTAGGAACATATTTCTCCATATCAGTATTACTGTCTACATGTTCTGATTCCTTAACAGAGAGCAATTTTTGAAGTATTATTGCTTCAGAAGGATGAAGACCTCTAGATGCCATTTATTTTCAATTAACAAATTAAAAAAATTAACTAGAATTTAAAATTATTTTTGCAAAAATAGTAAACTAAAAATTTATAAATTAAAATTATATATGTATATATATACAATACGAGGGTTACTCTGAAATTTTTGAGATGTGCGCTGACAAGAATTTACAAAATAAAAATAACAGTTTAATTTTAAAATACAAAGTGTTTTAAAACAGAAGATGATTTTTTACTGACTTATTTCAACATGTTTAGTGTAGAATAAATTTTAAACAGAAGAGAAAATGGAGTCAACGCGAGAACATTTTCCCGCAATGATTTTCTAAGATCTTAAAACAGGATTAAATTGAAAAAAATGCATTCAACGGTTGCAATTAGCATTTGATGATGAATCTCCAGCTCATGCTACTATATTCAGATGACATGAATTGAATGCCACCATCCGCAGTAATCCTGGATAATGTGTCTGCCATACAAAAAATGCCAATGTATGATAGTTGCTGTACCTATCAAATGAAAAAGAAGGAACTTAACATTGGATCTGCAGCTATACACAAAATCATTCATGAAGAATTATATATGAAAAAAGTAGTGTGCTGTTGAGTTCCCCATAATCTAACTGAGCACCAAAAAGAGGAGCGTGCCTGAATCAGTAAAGAAACTCTTAAATCGCTAAATGATGGTAGCCACAGCATCATTTCCAAAATTGTAACAGGTGATTAAACGTGCATATCATTTTTGATGGCCCAGGATTATTTCCAACTTACGTCAAAAAGAAAGCAAAGTGTGGAGTCTTTTTGAATATATGATCCCACGCCCGACAATGAGGAAAAATAGCAGCTCACTGAAAAAGTGATGTATGCCGTTTTCTATTCAGAAATGCGGGATTGGTCAAAGCTGTCAAGATGGAAGGACAGGAAGACAGTAACAGCAAACGCTGAGTATACCACTAAATGTCTTCCAGAAATTTTACAAGAACTGAATGTTAGGGGACTAATCCTTCACAATGACAATGCATCTTCACATACAGTCGGATTAACAATTGAATTTCTTAAACAAAAACAATATAAAGTGATCGAACATCTGCCGTATTCACCTGATCTAGCTATGTGCGACTTTTGGTTATTCTTTAATCTAAAAAAGAACTTAGGTGGACGTTGTTTTCACTTTGAAGAAGAGATTGATGTTGCTATAAATGCATTTTTTCATCTATTCCAAGAAATAAAAGGCTTGAAGCATTTAATCTGTGGAAAATTTGTCTACAAAAGTGCATTGATGGAGGAAACTACTTTGACTTCACCTAAAATTTTGTAAGTATAACTTTAAAAACCTAGTTGTATCTCAAAAATTTCAGAGTGACCCTCGTATTATTAAACAAATAGCAGCAAAAAGGAAAATCAAGGGCATAAAAATATTGCTTCTCTAACTGGAGATGATTCAAACTGATGTCCTATACCCACTGAAGCTTCCCAATTCAAGAGCCCAATAAAAGTGTAGAAATATTACGCATTACAATTAATCCTTCCTTGTAAATTCCTCCACATTAGTTCATTCCATCCAAAAGAGAGAAAAGCAGTAGAAAATAAACACTGTTTTCCTCATCATTGTGTTCAAAGCTAATTGCACTCTGAATCTCATAAAGGAAAAGTGCTGTTGTGGTGCAGTGATCCAGGGGATGGAACACCTTATTTTATCAGACAATCCTGCATATACTGTATGCATAAAAATTTTAAAGTAATATAGAATAAATTGATCAAGGTACAGACAACAAAACAGATTTCTTTTCAAGCAATTATTTTTGTATGAGAAAAAAAAAATTAGGATGTATTCCTTCAAAGTAAAAGGATTTAAGTAATTTGCTGGAATTGAAAATTATTGATCCTCTTATGTAGTGCTGCCATCTATTATCAAAACTAAAAGTTTAAAGAACATTTTAAGCCAAATTTCATTTATTTATGACTAAATGCAAAGATTTGGTAAAAAGTTAAAGTGTGTTTGCGTTTCATCATATGGAACACTGAACTGCAAAG
>CM057820.1:115944333-115996833 GCA_030067965.1 Latrodectus elegans
TAAGCAAAACTTGCAAAAATCTTGCCACAATTTTAAATTTTGCTTGAAGGGTTTAAAAATTGTTCACTGATAATCATTAATTTATAAGGCAAATTGTTATCAAACTGTATCAGTAACTTAATATACATATATGATTATATTGATTAACAAAAATTATTTTGTATTTTGTATCTATTTGCACCTTCCTTTATTCAACTTATGCATATCTGAGTAGAATGTTAAATAAGTTAATAATTGTCATACTTAGTTTAATACAGTTGGAATTTTCTAGATAATTTGTTTTTCATATTTTTATTGAATAATCAAAAAATTACTTTATTATTATACTAATATGTTATTGTGTAGCGCTCTTTATCTCATTTTTATTGAGAAAGAAAGGAATATTTTCAATTTTATAGTAACACATGGAATATGTGCATTAAACGAAAACGAATATTAATATCATTTATTTAATATCTATCCATCTATAAATCTTTCCGAAAGAGGAAATTTCTTTTATAAAAAAAATTGAACTAATCTTTTTTAAAGAAAAATTAATTGCTTCCATATGACGTTGTATAGAATACAGCTCGTTAAAAATTTAGTAAATAAAGAACTACGTGTACAATTTCTTTTAGAAAAGTTTGAAACTTTTAATGGGACTTTCTGTAATAGAATATACTATGTTTGTTTTGCAACTAGAGTCTTTCGGCATTTAAAGGTATTTGAACTCTATAACTTTAAAGATCAAGGTCACACACTTAAAGTATTACTTATTACTTATCAATTAAAATATTATGTTATATATAATATAACTTAATACTATTAATATAAAAAAATTAACTCATTTTATAGTTGTTAAATGATTTATAATTTATTTATTTATTTTTTTAAATTTACATATTATAAAAATAACATCTATTAGAACATATAAAGTTATTTTAAATAATTAACTATGTTTTCGTTTTTTTATCATAACTTAATCATCTAAAAACCATAATTGCCATTATAAATTATAAATTTGGAGTATTAAGATGCATTTATTTTTTCTATGATTTAATATTAGTAGTCTCTTTTACATTTAAAAGTCTGTACAAACTATTTCACTGAATTTCATGAAGAATCGTAGAATAAAACCATTTTATTCAAAAGTGCATTTAATTTGTAGAATAATAATAAAAATTATCTGTATAGCTTAAATTATTAAAATAATTTACTGGATAATATTATTTCTAGATATATTTTAATACTTTTCATATTTAAGAAAGATTGTTAGATGAAAATCAACATTATATACATCACCACGACCCACGAAAGTGTAAGTTCGACTTTACTCTAAACTCCTCCGATAGATGTCACCAACAGAGGATTCACTCCCTCAATTTCGATTGAGTTTAAATTGCCAGTACGCAAAATTCTAAAACTTCAACTTCAATAAACGGATCTTTACGAAATTTCACAAATATATAATGGAGATCATCAGTCCAGATTCCTGTAAAAATATAAATGTTCCAATAAAAGGACCCTAAGTATTAAAAATATGTAAATGAGCAAGTTCTGTAATTTTCTCATGAAAATTGTGTACAGGGTTTGAATAAATCATTACTCTATATTGGGTATAATACGTGAACCAGAAGATAATTACATTGATCTTTTTTAAGTTTGTACAGTATAAAAGAGTTGGACTTGGAAGCCCTTTATAATTATGCGTAAAAGAAAATCTAAAAAAAAAAAAAAAAAAAAAAAAATTTGTCCTTCTGGTGAAAAATTTAAAATTTCCTGTAGATAGACCTTTCCTATTAAAAATATGTAAATGAGCAACTTATATAATTCTCTCGTAATATATATATATATATATATATATATATATATATATATATATACACAGAAAGAGAGGCTTTGAAGAGATCATTTCTCTGTTCTGGAATTCCATCAGGTATGGTATAACATCTGAACCAAAATAATTTTGCATTGATCCCAAATTGCTTTTCAACAGAATTAGAGCTAGGTTTGGAAAGCTCTATGTTCTAATTTGTTAAAGAAAACCTTCATCACAAAATTTCCAAAGAAAGATTCCATCCTGTGAAAGTGATAATATGTAAATTTGATAAAAAATACTTTGTAGATGCTGTACTGTTAATGACATCTATTTAAATTGAACTTCCTAAAGAAAGTTGCAATTCAAAACTTAAATATTTTAATTATTTTTTTCATCTATTTTAGAGATTATTTAATCGAAAATGGTATACATGTTTATACGCAAAATTCTAGATCTAAGTCATTACAGAATGTATTATGTGCAAAAAGTTATAATTCTGTAGATGTTTTGATTTTCATTTGCTGCATAGATTATACGTTAGTAAGTAGTAATCTTGGCATACCTTGTAGACAGATAATGCTTATTTTCAAATGAATGCTGCAGCGAATATTCAGAACTATTCCATATGAAGTTTTATTAGTTGTCAAGCTGTGACGTTGAGGTCATTCTTTTTCCCAATATCAGAGCAAGGTATAAATTTTTTTAGCTATTTCTCTTTTGAATTTGTATTTCTTCAAGAAAGTTAAAATAGACTATTTTAGTACATAATATAAAGTAATAGATACAAATGACTTTAAGAAGTCAAACTATGAGAGAATAAAACAAATTATTTAGTCGAAATAATTATATAAAGTTAAAACAATTACTCATAAGTCAATGCGAAAGTAACTCAAACTAACGTCCTTGCTGAACAAATCATTTAAATCCCCTTTCTGTTTATATGGTCAGCAACTGAAACAGATCTGAACCACTGTAACTTCTTGCTGGAAAGTTACCTCAAAGATCGAGTTTATAAGATATTTTTCATTAAGATCTCCTCTTAGAAAAGAAGTTTAATTGATACGGGAGATTTTTGATCATTTGAAAAGTCTTATAAAGTGATAGATCTATCTGTAAGAATGGTTGATTGTCGTTGATAAAGTAAGGAAACAATGTTGATGTATTAAATGTGATGGAATGAAGTATTGGCAAATAATGCTTACAATTATTCGCAAAGAGCGGAATTCACGTATTCCAGTTCACATCAATTTGTCTATTTTATTAAATTTGCTTATCGGACAAAGATATTAAGCCTTCTATGAAACTGTCAACTACTCAACGATAATGAACTGCCCATCTGCTTACAATAACGTGGCGAACATGAAAATGTACACTTTATTAATAGAATTACTTCAATTTCACTGATTATTTTTATTCAACCCATTAATATCATTGACATCAGGAAAGCAATACTCACATGCTCGTATGAAGAAAAATTAAGATAAATGTAAAAGAAATGTTCTGTATTTCAAAACAGTTTTGCTGAACTGAGATAAATTCTAATTATCTATATTACTTGTAATTTTCAGAGTTATTATTTATACCAAGTTCATTCTACTGAGTAAGAACGCACAAGCTGTCCTCTCGATGCGAATATATGATTGAAGAATGATTATTTTTAGAGTTGGTTAGAATTCTATGGATTTGAATTCAAGGAAGATATCTGCAATTTTGAAAATCACTGTTGGCACGTTCTTACTTTGAATAAGAAACAAAACGATGAACTAGATGTTTCTGCACAAAATATAATTAATATGAACCAAGATTTAAGCTTTTAATGGTATTGAGAACCCTTCGAAGATGGAAGAACTTCTATAATTCATATAGATTAGATTGGTTCTTTAGTAAGGATCTTTGATTTATTGTTTCCACTAATTACCAGAATATTTCTTATATCAATGTTAAACAGTAATTAAATTTCTTCTCCATTACCCGGTTTAAATACTTGTACTCATTATGTTCTCATTTATTAATTCTTAATTGTACCTTTATTTAATAGATCTTACTGTAAATATTTTCTTAAAATGTGACTAATGTTAGAAAATAGCTTATTCCTTACACAGTAGTCTAGATATAAGTTTCATATTTCTTAATGATCGTCAAAATTACTTCCTACTGTCTGGAAATTTTAACTAAATACATAATGCTCAAATTTGGGAATAAAATTATAAATTATCATTTTATTTATCAGTGTGTTCATTAAATTTTACAGAGCTTATCTTTTTCTAAGCAATCTTTAGGAAAATATAACCTACTTCTCACTCACAATAAATAAAATGGCAGCATTAAAAACTGAATTACCCTAAAATAAAAGTTTATTGAAAATAAACAGTGACATGAAAAAAAGTTTATATATTGGAAAGAAGCTTAATAATTTTTAGGTGTGATATTAACAGAAGCCGTTGTGCAACCTTTGGCAGCTAAAATAACTCTTAGGCTTTAGGTATCGGGTATAATGGGGGTTGGATATAGACTGTGTTTATTCCATTCTGCTTCGTCCATGCTAAACTTCATAAATCAATCTGGCTGGAGAGTGATGACAGGACAATTGGAATCTTTGATCTCCAGACATTTAATTAATTGAAACTCATGAACAGGCATTTTCAATAAATTAAATGTCTGGAGATCACGTAGGCCAAGGCATCTGTAGAATGCTCGCTGTGTCAAGGATGCTCAGATCCCGAAAGTCAACATGTATTTTTGCATTCGTTTTTTGAAAGATATTTACACTCTTGCAAGATAAGGCACAAAATTGTAATTAATAAATTGCCCAACATTCTGCTTATAGGTATATTACCTTTAAAATTATGCTGTTATGTTAAAGTTGGCGGTCCATAACGTTATACAAAATGTAGGGCTATTGTACAAGTGCAAAAAGATTTGTATTTGATAAAACGAAACTTCTTCAAATCATCCAGCTTATATTCGATTATCTGAATGTTGCTCACAGAATGGAATTTATCATAAAATACAACATTATGTCTCTCCTTATGAAGCTGAGATCACAAATAGTCTGTTTTTTCTGTCATTAATAATGGAAGTTCCTTCCACCCCTCGATTCCACATTCTCATGACATTATTCAGATTTCAAAAAAGGGAGTGGCAATACCATGTAATGATAATGAATAGTAAGTAAAATTCTGCCAATATCAAATTCCGACACTTGCTACATTCTTTTTAAGTAGTAATAATTTCTTAAATCCTTCTTATTTTTAATTAGAGCACAAGTCAATATTATGCAAAAGCTTGCAAAGTGATTTCAAAATGAGAATTTAATTGAATAACTTTTTGATATGACACTTTAAATATTGGGGTCTTCTACATATATATATATATATATATATATATATATATATTGGGGTCTTCTACATATTCGCTGAAATTCCAACTTATTCTTCCTTTTATGTACTTTTGATGTTGTAAGTTAATTCTTTCATGGTTTTGCTATTTAAAGAGTCTTCAGTATGTATTATGTTTATCATCTTTATGCATTCTGTGCAAATGATTTTTCATTTAATTTTATTGTTCTTTTTTCATGTGTATAATATAACCTAATAATAAAATTATATCAATCACTTAATTTAATACGGCTTAATTCTGTTTATTGTATAACTTTTGTTCTTTCGATTTAAGTTCATTATTAAATCAAGTGATTTATTTAGGAAACTCAGTTACAGTGTTGTAAATAATTAAAACAAAATTTTGATATTTTTATAAGAAAAACTTTTATACGGAACTATTACATCGCATTTATCTAAAAAAATTTTATAATATCCATATTTAAATATATTTCATTTTATAAACAGATAAGATTTTTAATAAATTTTTTCAAGCATTCATGCTTACTTTTTATTTTAAGAACCCTGAATGATAGTCAGATATAATTTAATCTTATGTAAAAGAAGAGTAATTACACACACACGAAGAAATGTTTATACATACGAAGAAATGTTGTTACATCATATAACAGTTCTTACATTATGTAAAGAGCATTAACGTTTCCAAAACGCTCCTACTTACATTAATTATCACACACAAATATCGAGCAAATAAAAAGATGTGTACACGTGCATTATTATTCGATGAAAAGCACATTAACAATTCCAGTTTTTTATATGAAAACAGTTTCTATTATTCTTCAAACATTTCTTTTTAATTTTCTTATTTACATTGATTGTGTATTGTAATAAATGCTTTGGTAATACACATTTTCTAGAAAAAGAACAACATATATATAGATAATGTTGTGCAAACGGAAATTTCAATATATTTTCATTTGATAAATATGTAAATATATAAATCATAATATATTTCTACAGAAAAATAAATGTATCCAATAAAATCAATTTTAAATCATTAATGGACAAGCGTTTTTATTCTTCTTGTATTTATCCTGAAGCATAATGCCTTTCTCAAAATAAAGTGTCATTGATAATAGTAAAAAACATTTTTACATGAGACAGGAAAAACGAAAGAATAAAACTATTTACTTCTTCAATTCGCAATAGATTTAAGATAAAAACACAACCAAAATAAGTATCAAGAGATAAGCTGAATATGATTTCAAAAGAATTCTTTATTCTCAAACAGATTGATAATGACATGACGATACAGAAATCTTCATATTGAATTGTTACTTATTCAACTGCAAGTTTCGTTTCAGCTGAGAAAAATTCGAAGTATTTTAGCTTCAATGAATTATTAAGAAGCAATTTCAAATGATATATTTTATTTATCTCGTCATTAATTCAAATTGGATTTTTTTTTAACTTTTGTGACAAAATAAAAAGTCAAAAGATTAAACTGAATACGTTTATTTCCTTATAAAAATATAGAGAAATTAAATTATTTCTTAATTCCTAGCGTTTAAAAAATAAAAAAAAAATAGTGCACAGATAGATATACTGAGATTACTAAGCTTTCTATTTCAGTATTATCTGGTGCAAAAAATTATAAAAAACTACATTTTGTAGATATTTTTAAAACTTTGTGCTCATTAATACTTTATCTATGAATTACCTTATGTTGACCGTATTTCAGAAGTATTAAATTTTATAAAATAAAAATAGTTAAACATAAATTGATAAAAAGATATCCAAAAATGTTCATACATCACTAAAAAAATTGATTTACTTTCGAAAAGAGACACCGATTTAAGTCTGGTGAAAATTGACTTTGTATTCTCCGTTGACATTATTAAAGAAAAGAATAATTAAATACAAGAATTTACTTTATCAGAATATATGTATAACAATTTTTATTCACATGTATATAGCATTTATGTTTGTAATTTTTTTATGTTTCTCAAGTTTGTGTAAAAATCATGTAGTATTATTAGAAAATATGATAGTTTACTCATACTATATATATATATATATATACATATATACATACATAAATACTTCTGCTAAGCACATCATTAAGTGTTTAAGTTTCTTTTGGGAAGAAATGCATTAGCAGTAGAATCAAAATTATATTCTAAAACGAATTATTCATTATTTTCCTTAAAAATAGGCTTTTATCTGTCCTTTATTAACTGCCGAGCTGGTAGCCGAATGTTTAGCGCTCTTGCCTTCGGTTCAACAGTTTGTGAATTCGAATCCCGCCTGGGCATAGTTGTTTGTAGTGGTTCGGAATCCACTTTAAACCGTAGGTCCGGATCTAATCTGCCCTAGTGTCAAAAACTGACCGTTGAGCGACAAACAATGTAATGTAAGTCTTATATTAACTCTTAAGAGACCGTTTTTTTTTTCTTCTAATATTTGAGATTGTTTTATTGTAATGTAAATCACTGATGTTTCCTAAGGCTAAATTTAAAATTATTATAAATGTGAGATTCTTTAATGGTTTTGAATATTGCAACGATGAAAATTGATAAGATTTTATGAGTAATGTTCACAATAAAATATAATTTTTTTATTTTACTCAGCAAAAATTGTATGATAATTTCCATGATTACTTATTGCCTCATCGTTGAATTATTTCGAAAGTAAAGAAGCTTTATTTATTAATTATAGTTACTTAAAAGTATCTTAGTTAAATAAACCACTAGAAACCGTAAAGAATCTTTCAATTGTCTATCAAAACTAACTACAGTTAGCTTTTATGGTTAGTTTTACCTTTCAAAACAAAGTTTATTTAAGGGATGATATTTTTCAAACATTTGTTCATAATTTCATTCCTTTTCTTTAAACAAAGTTTTAAAATACAACAAAAATATCAGTTTTATTCCAATTATCATATGTTATTTAATTCACTTTAATGAAAAGTATGTGGTTATATGAAAGTGAAACAATGAAATGTTCATATGACAATATATATGATTTACTCTGCATAAAATCATTGCAACTAACATTAATGAATTGTCAATTAATACAACAATTTACATTTTAACCACAACTGTTCAAGCGAATATTTTAATTTTGCTAGTCATGTCTATGTTTAAATTAATAATTGCATATAGTAAAATAATAATTACACTAGCAATATTTTCTGCGCAACTACAAATGCAGGATATATATTGCACTGGAAATGCTCTCTCATAATGCAGATTTATAAGTCTGAATTATTAGGGATCAAGATGACAATTTGAACTGCTCTCTCTCTCTCTCTGCCTGTATGGCATGCATTGCAATTTTGTGAAAGCTAAGTAATGCAATATTAAGTTAATATTTTAACTGTGTGTGCAAATATTTTACAAACTTTGAAGTTCATTGCTGTAGGCGTGTCATTACAGTTTCAATTAGTATGGAACATACGTTTCGATAAACTTTCACGGATGATTGTATTCTCATGAGTCATTATCAATAATGAAATGAAATTGTTTAGTCAGAAGAGTTCAAAGACTCATTGAATTTAATTAAAAGAGTATTCTACTTTCATAAATATCAAAATCTATTCATTTGCGAGATATTTAATTTACTAATTCTGGATATAATAGCAAAACTATTTATATTTACTTAATACAATACTTTATGATGTGCTTATATTCAATCCTATTTACTTTAAGTTAAGTAAATTAAAGTAAACTGAATTGAAAATGAGAAAAACTTCATGATATTGATATGATGTAATAATAGACTGAAAATTATTTTTTCTAAAGCTTCTAAAGCTCCTTAATATTTCAATTTAAATTATTCACCACACATTATTCAAAATTGCTTGCAAATAAATATTTAATCACATTTAATGCTACGTCATTGATAAAAATGCAACACAGGCATTACCTTCAATTTTAAGATAAAGTCAAAATCATGAAAAATATTACTCTCTCTTTTCAATGAAAATATTAATATATGTATTAGAGATTAATAATAAATTATAATATATAGTTTGCATGTATAAGAACTAATATTTATAGCAGTTTCTTTCCCCTTTTTACTGTTATTTTTTATATTTTACTGTTACAGTTGTGAAACATCTGTATCTCAAAATTCCCTATCTCGGTAGGGTATAATTTTTATTAACTCAGTTTTTTAAATGGATAAAGCTCATTGGAGTTAGGTACAGAGAAATTTTCTTCTGCCAAATGTTAACTACAAATAATTGCAAAAATTTTATTATTTAGTCTAAATAGATGGTGATATCATATGTGATAATTGAACTAGTCGTGCACACAATCAATAATGATATAAGTTGAATTGCAAGGAATAAATTGGACATGAATGTTGAATATTGCAACTCAACATATAACCCTCCACAAAAAATGTATGTTACGCATATTTTCACACGTAGAGTTTATTATACGATGGTCTTACTGAAATATATAAGATGCACTTACGTTTTGATGAAATTGTAGACATTTTTCAATATTGCCTTTTTCCCGATTAATTTACTTTTTATGACATATTTATAAAGTTTAGTTACCTAAAATAGTCTATTGGAACCTGTAGCAAAAATGTCTTAAGAATAATATCTCATCTTCGAAAGTTATGTCCAAGTTTGTCTTTCTTAGATTAAAAAATAATTAATACTCACACATATATGAATTAAAAGAATAGGATGCAAATTTTGTCAAATTTACAAGTTATTTTGTTGAAGAATTCACAATTGTGTGAATATTGTTGAATGAAAAGATGTATTATACTCCTGGAAAATGAATCCTATAATGTTCCCTTTTCGACGAATTTCTGGAAGACATTCTGTTGTAACTATAAAACAGTTAATAAAAACAAAAACATTTTTTTATGTTTTTAACTTCAAAAGTATTTTATTCAAATACAGTTTAGTACCACTCACAGATTTCCTTGATCTTTTTGAGTTATCAGTACCTTTTCTCAAATTTGCCTCCTTTGAAGCAATTTTTTAACTCATGTTCTTAAGTAAACTTCTAAAATGCTAGATGTAATCCTTACTGAGCATATATGGGAAACCTAATTTTATGCTGTAGTTTCAAGCACACAGGAGTCTTAACGTCTTAGATCATTTCTGAATCAAGGATTTATTTCATTAACACATAAAACATTTTTCCTTCTGCAAATCTTTACAAAGTCATGATGTTCATAATGTGTCTTGTTTAGGGTGTTACAGGGATTATATATTGTTTCTCAACACAGAAATTTTATATAATTACATATAATCACCAATATCACTGATTTCTACTATAGCCATGACGTTTGAAAGAATGATATATGCCAGATTTAGGTATTACAGGGAGTCAAATGACATTTTAGAAGAAAGGACGGTTTTAGGAAAGATGTGCCAAATACTAGTTCCATTTGGAGGTTGGGTCATAAAATTAAAACCGGTTTCAATTTTTTTCTTTCTAAGAGTCTATTGATTTTCAGGGACCTAATGATACACTATGGAGAATAGAAATTCTAAACACACTTTACGTTTATTAAAATGGTAGAAAATATACAGTTGGTGCAAAATTATTTATCATAGAGACGGACAAAGACCAGAGGAACTAAGCAGAAATAAAGTTACAAACAAAGCTAATAATGACTCCCAAAGGATTAATTAGCAGCTGCACCCTCTTTAACATTTATTTTAATGATTTGGTGATCAAATTCATAACCATTAAAGGTATTAATGTCTGTATGTTCGCAGATAATGTTGTTATTTGGACAGAAGCAGAATATTCTGGGAAATATAAGGGCCAAACGATATAAAAGCATTCGAAGTCAGCAGGCATTGTTCAAAGTGGACAATATTATTATAAATGAAAACAAAACAATTTACCGCCTTTTTCACTAAAGCACGTGTATGCAGATTTTCAATTCATAATAAACAACGCAAATCTTCAGAAAAAAGTAGTACCAAATATTTACGCATAGTGCTGAACAACAAACTAAACTTTACTAATCATGTGAATACTGTTAAGGAAAAAGTGAAGAAGAGATTCCCATTTTTGAAAAGACTAACTTAAAGATCTTTTACTCAATATATTTGAAATTATGGAATTAAGTTGTTAAATTCTACCACACAAAAGAAGAGCTTTGTTTTAGGTTTTCTGGAAAGAGCTCAAAATAAAGCCTTACAAACCATCACTGGAGACTAAAAACTACACCAGTTACAGCCATACAAAACTATACTTCTAACACACAAATTGATACTAAAATCATGAAAAAGCAATCGGTTCATTTGTTATATATTATTAATAAAAAACATCGCATGGAGCACAATTGATAAAAAACAGCTAGCAAAGTACTATGCAGATCCAAATGTCACCCTTAAAGAAATGCGAGAAAGTTTTAGAAGAAATTGATGAAAACAAAATTATCAATTGTGTTGTTGTTGTTTCATACCCCTGAGGTCAGCAGTGCTAGATTAGGTCCATGAGCGCGTACACATTTAAAAATTTCAGTACCATTAGTGGATTCTCCATTAGGTATCTCACGGAGAGACCAAGGCATTGAAGAATATGTTCAGGAGAGGTCTGTTCATTTAAGTACTTGGAGCAAATTTTGAATTTCTTCGTACCCTTGTCGAGTTTATAGTTACTAAAATGGCCACTTCTGAAACGGGCAATAGCCGTTTGTTCTTGTCTATTGAGACTAGTAGCCAAGGAAGCACCAGTGATTCCATTGATGCTAGGGACTATACAAGTGGTTTTATTCTCGTGTTTAATCTTTAAATGAATCTCCAGAAATGTGAGTAGTACCAACGGCACACCATCCTCAGACACACCAGCTTTGGTAAAAGTTCCGCAATCTCATCCCCCTCAATATCCACGTGGGTAGGAATCCATTGTAGGTGATTGCGATGCGATTCGGACATCCGGTTTAACATTTGAAGTATTGAAACCCAGTCATGTCTCTCACTTGTTACCATCTGGCCAAATGCGGTATTGCACTTTTACAATCAGACAAAACTCAAATTTCAGCTCCATGTCGAAGTGAATTCAGGGAGCCCAGGGCTACCTCTATGGCAATAAGCTCACTATGGAACTACGAGCAAAAATCAGGATTTCACTTTTTCAGCCTTAAGACACTATATTGCTGTTTGATGTAAATTCCGCTGGCAGTACGATTGAATTCATTTTTACTGCCATACGTATAAACCTGTATGACATTGTTTGGTACTTCTCCAATTCTCTCAAGGGCCACATGCCTCAGATAGTCCGGAATATCAGATCGTTTATTTACGTGAACCGGCAAATCCGGATGGTAAAAAACACCATCTAGATCATCCGATGGGTCAAGACATTGTTTCAGGTGGTGTGGTTCCACGGCATCTTTAGTTATGTTCAGATTGGTTATTTGGCTGAAGAGTCTATTTCTCTTGAGTCTCTGACTGTAACGCCAACCCCTAAAATAAGTTGATATGCGATTATGAGAGTTCAGAGCACATTGTAATATTTAGTTAGATATGTGCGTCTTCTAAGGTTAAGCGGCTGAAGACCAGCCTCAAAAAGTACTGTATCTCTGGGCCAGGAATTTCTTAAACTGGTGATGATCCGAGCTGCGCTGAGCTGAACATTTTCTAGTTTCTGGAGATAAGTGTCGGAAGCACAGCAATAAATTGGAATGGCGTATTGCAGAACTGCCCTAATTAATGAGACATAGGTATTTCGTAAAGTATCAACGTCTGAGCCAAAGTTTCGACCAGAAGTGTACTTCAAGATGTTAACCCATTTTCTTGTCCATAGCACGAGGTGATCAATATGTTTTTAGCTCAAAATTTCTGAGTTCAACACAAATCCCCATTATTTATGGTGTTCATCCACTGCCAGCGCATGATCATTCATAAGGATGTTGGGTTGGAGATTTTACAGCTTTCTATTGGTAGTAAAAACGCCTACCGTAGAACAATGAATTGTAACAAGGTCATATTTAATCCCCTTTATTATACTGATATTAGTACTAATTAGAAGTTTATTAATTATGAAAAAACATAGCAAATATAATACTAATGGCAATGCTAACTTTAGTGATTCTGGAATTATGAACACACAACATTTTCTTTAACACCCAAAACTTGATGAAGATTCTCAAAAATGGACTGAGATAATCAAATTGTACTGGAATGCCTGAACATTATGAGCTTCAAGGCTGCAGCCCTTAAGTTTTTTTCTTGTTAATTTTTTTAATTATTAAATTTTGGTTATTGTTCTGGTTATTATTTTAAATGTTTGTTCATTTTATTATGTTTGTACTTCTGTGATATTTGAGCTTTTATCATTTTATACTGATTTTCCCAATAAATTCTTATGCAACGCATACACACACACAACAGCATATTTTATATAAATTAATTAGCAAGGTATATATTATTCTTTTACATATTATATTTATTTAAAATTGATTAACATTTAAGAGGGAAAAATTATAAAATTATTATATATATATGCAGTAATTACTCTAACATTTGGCTAAGTAATATTTTTTTACAATTTAGGGAGCATAATTCTATCATTAATAAAATTTAAATCTAAGCTTTTCCTCTTCAATAAAATGCAAATTTTATCAGGCAGAAATATTCAATAATGATATATCCTATGTTTATAATACAAATATTGATCATATTCAAATCTCCGTTTATAGTAATATTCGTCTCAATCTAAGAACGGATCAATTACTAATTCTTGGATCCTTATCTATTGTGTGAATCAAATATTTAATATCAAGAAATAATCAAATAAATTATCCGTCAAAGACATCTTGTAAGTATCTATATAAAACAAGTTAAATTGTATGCATGATTTGTTTAACTATAATTATTCGTGTATATCTTAATGAGCGGGATAATTTAATCACAAACTACAGTCATCGATGATTACCTTTAGCTGATTATTGCCGTTTATAGTTAAATTACGATATAAATCTCCTCACGTGTATAACATTAATGCAAATAATAATCTCCTAATTCACAGAGTATTGACGATTAGCATAATAATTTGTAATCAATGTCAGCATCATTATAATCAAACTATTGTATTAATATGATTAGATATACATCTTTCGAAGTAAGAATATAGAATAATATAAAGGATTACAGTGCAGTAGATATTATTATTGGGCATTATATTAATCAATAACTATAAATTAAATATCCGTATATTTTAACGATTCAAGTTTAATAATTATAGAAATGCAAGGAAGGATACATAAAATAATTATAAAATAACGTAACATTCAAAAATAAATACTAAGAGAAGATTTCCAATTTTAGGAAATGATTTAAAGTGATGTAGAATGTTTTATTATTTCTTTTCTGTTATATATAAATGCAATGCCCAATATTTTAAAAAAATTTATAAAATAAATATTCAAAGCTATTGAGAATTAGAGATAATATGTAAATTCTTAACAAAGAAAAGTCCTTTTATAAGGTAATTTTTACTGCCAGGGTGCATTCTTTTATTGTACAATTAGACATGTGTGAGTTTCTGAATTTATTAACATTGTGCAACTAGATATATTGCTGAATTTATTAAAAATAAAATGTGGCTTAGCATATTACTGAATATTCTCTAGAGTCACTTTGCTTATAATTGTATAATCTAGGGATATACTTCTTTCTCATTGCTTACTTTCTTTCTTTTTCACGATTTTCGTCTCTGCCTGTTCATGGATTCAAGGTGTTATATATCTATAGTCGATAAGAGTAACGTCATACAATTCTAGCTCCTAATTGCTTCTAAAAGCTATTTTTATTGAGTGACCACTTTTCTCAAGCAACAATATCAGTCTTGAGTGAAGAAATCATTCCATCAATTAGAAGTTTCGTCTATATTTTCATCTCAAAATTATTAGAAAATAAAATTAGTAAATATTGATTTAATACATTATAAATGAAGATACAAACATTTAATGAATGAATTAACTTTATTATGTATTATAAATGCTAAGAAATTTTGACTGAAAATTAAACTAATATAAAACTATATAACTTACTGTTAAACATGAAAGCAAAATGAGTATTTGAAGCTGATATTTAGCAAACAACATAAAAATCATATTAAGTTATCTTGTGAAATAATAATAAATACTAACTGAATAATCACTTCAGAAGGTAAATTCTGCCAAAATTAATCTATATATATATCATTAAAATTTTTTACCGAAAAAGTATATTCTAAGTTACAGAAATCAAAATTCCTTATCACAGAAGTCAAAATTTCAAAGCATATATTTAAATAGTTGTTCTATAAAAATGAAATCAATTTTCGAATCAAACAGAGTATTTCAAAATTCTGATATCTCAGAAAACATATTCTGTTGTTGTGATAAATGGATATAATACTCTGTTCATAACATTTAAATGATATCTAGGTTATCAATTGTTGTTACACATGGAGAATTAATTTACTATTGGGACACGCAGGGTGATATATAAGGTAAAAATGACATTTGTGTGTGTTTGACAGAAAAACTGGATTATACAGAGAGCATTTGGGCACAAAAGGGGAAGAAATCAGAATTTGTGTGTGCGTATGAGAAAAACAGATAAAAAATGTGTTTCCTTAAAATAAAATCAATTTTAGTAAGGAATATGGTTTTTCCTGGTGCCTAGCAACGTTTAACATGTATCAGACATTAAGTCAAATAAGCTGTTAATGAATGGCTGGTGTATTCTGCCCCCTTCCTCCAGAAGAGTTTTTTCTTGTTCTTCGAGAGTTTGTATAGGTGGTAGGGATCCAGAAACTCGTTTACATAGAATTCTTCAAGTGTACTATATTGAGTTTATATCAGGAGAACATGCTGGTCATAAAATTAGTATGATTCCTCTATATAAAAAGAAATCATTGATCAAGTTATAGAGATGTGGCCTGCAATTGCTGTCCTTTAACTTGAAGCCATCTCTAATTACTGCATTGTAAGGGAGTACAATTTTACTGATGATCTCATTCCTATATTGACAATCGGCTCGAGTTCCATTTTGAATGTTATGAAGATTGACACACCCATCATTGGCGATGACATCATAGCCCTCTCCTTTTGCAGTGACAAATATGGCACTTTCGGGCATAGACGCAGATGTGCTTACAGTGCCACTATTCTTCCTGATGCAAAAAGTGTCAGGTTAAATAAACATGAGATTCATCAGAGAAAAGAATATTGTTCCATTCATTTATTCTACAATTCACCTGATTTGTTGCCTATTTCTCCTTGCAGACGTGAAAGTTCGTTGCGGTTTACGTGATACATACCATTAATCGGCTAGTACACAGCTCTATAACATGTGCTTTCAAATAGCTTGTGTCAAAACTATTTATCGATAACCGAGAAAAGATATTGAAAATAGTTGCTTATTTTAGTACTCCAAGTCTTTAGGTTAAATAATGGCCTTCAATGAACAGTGTTTCATGTCTTCGACCTTACCATGATCTTCGATCAGCATTTTTTAATTTTCCAAAAATCGGTTCCAGATCTGGAAATCACACTATGAGTATTTCCACTGGCTTTTGCTACTTCGGATTGTGTTTGGCCCTACTAACCAGTCAATAAATCTCCAAATTTCTGATTCTTTTAAATGAATTCGTTGAAGCATTGCACGCTTTCATTTGAAAAAACTTACTTAAGGTAGATCATTCTTTTACTTATTAAGTTATAAAAGAGCCAAATCTCATTCGCTGTTCTTATAGTAACGTTTTCGACGTCATATTCAAAAGTTTCACACTGCAAAGTTTGAAAATAAGAAAAAATTGCATTTATAATTCTCTTCTTCCATTCTATGCAAAGAATACTTATTCCGTTATGTTGATACAGATTTACAATATTCTTTACCTGTTTTGAGCACTGTAAATGATTATTTTCTAAGTTATTATGATTTCAGGGTAATATAAATTTATGAAACCATACAAATGAGTTCAAAATATTTTGTGAGCAAACATTTCTGCTACATGTAAGAAAATGTTGCATTTTATAATAATATTCGAATCAAGAGAATACTTTCATGAATCAACACACGCACATATAAAGAAAGTATTTCATAATGCTATTAATATATATTCATGATTAAAATGGTCAGGCAATTTCCTCTGAATTTACATGCAGCAGAATAAGACTTTAATGGGTAAAAATCAAAAATTAATGAAAAATTTTCTTTTTATTATTTTCTTTGTTCCTTCATACTTAACAATTTGCCTGTTTTTGTAAACTATAACTTCATCACAGTTGCCAAAATATTTTTATTCTAAAGACAATTTTAAATGCAATATGCAACTATAAAATATGATTTAACTTTTTTTTAAAGTAGTCTAAGTATTTTAAGAAAAAATATAATATTGAATAATAAATTTGTGATCGATATTTTAAAAAATCCCAACGGAATGTATTTTTTATACTGAGAGAACAATTTTATATACGTTTTGGTAGTAAAGTGTTCATGAAATGTGTGCTTTTCATCAAAAAAAGTAAACTGTTACGAAAGTATGTGTAATTTTAAAATGACAATGGTTTGAAGGCACTGCTCGTTAAAATAAAAATAATAATAATAATATAAAATTTCTTTCCACTTAATTCTTTTAGGAAAGTTTGAAACTTTTAATATGGTTTTTTCCTTGCAGGCAAACACTGCTAACATCTAACAGAAAAAAATTGGGTTTTTAAAATTTTTATTACAAAAGAGTTTCTAAAATACTTATCGTTTATAAATTGCTTTTCTCTTTAAAAAATTGTAGCGACTGATTTTACTTGATTTAAAGAAATGAATATTTTTATATTTTATACTCTTTAATTGCAAACTCAAATCACGAATTTAAAATAGAAATACCAAAGTTTATGCTTACGATAACTAAAAATTTCACTTGTAAATATTAAAAAACATTTTCGATTGAAAGAAACATATATGATTCAGATTATTGAGATTATTTAATTCATTCTTGTACTATCTATGTAACTTAATTCCAATTTTAAATACAATTAAAATTTAATAATATCAATTAAAAAATGAGATCTATATATATCTGATTTTTATTAACGTGTAATCAAACAATTAAAATGACATTGAGTTACCTTATATCAATCATTAAAGCATGTTATCATTTTTTTTAAGAAAATTATGCTAAAATTTATTTTTTTCTTTAATAAGGTATTTTTAATGAGAGAACGTAATGAATTTTTATAATTTTAATTTTATTTAATTGAGTAAAACTTGACAATAGTCTTGAATAATAATATTTTCAAAGCTATTTCATCATATGTTGCAAATTTTTCCAAGTTCTCATAAATATTTTCCAATAGTAAATAAATAAAGATATATAAAATGTTGGTATTTTTATAAATTCATAAACACATGTTTCTGAAAATTACCAATTTATTGATATATTTTTTTGACTAAATATTTATATCTTAAATAATTGCATTTAGAGTTTTACACTTTAATCACAAATAATTTTTTAATCTTTCGCAATATACAATGGATAATTATTCCTTTACTTGAATTATATTTATATGTAATCGGTCAGATAATAAAATACATAAAAATAATTTCTCAAATAATCAAATTTTAATTGTAATAGGTTATTGGTAGTTTTTTTTAATGTAATTATTCATTTATAAAGGGAAAAGTAGGCAAAAAAAATTTCGGATTGAGGTTAACATGCTAAACAATTTGAAAGTTATCTCAGAAACATAAATTAAACTGAATTTTTATTTTAGTATAAATGATTGAAATATCTTCGCTCGAAAAGTTTTATTCCCTTTTTATATCTCTTTATCTAAGTTTCTTTTCATTTTTTATATCATTTTAGTCATTTCCACTAGAAAAAATAATGAATTTACAAGAAAGAACATTATAGATGCTCGACGTAGAAAGAATTCTTTTTATAGGATTGAATTAATATTTTTTTAATTTTCCAGTTTTTGTTTCTGAGCAATATCCCGTATTGTATTTTACTGAGGAATAAAAAAAATAAAATTTTTCATATTCTATAGTTTTAATCATATGTATCTGTTTTAAATTACAATTATAAAGATAATTGAATATAATTTCTTATCGTAACACGTTACAGATATTCAATAAATGATAATATGTAAGTTAAAATGCCTTGGTCTCTCCGGAAGAGATCTGTTGGAGAATCCACTTATGGTGCTGGACATTTTGAGGGTGTACGTGCTCATGGACCTGGTCTCGCGCTGCTGACCTCAGGGGCATGCAACAACAACAACACAATTTTTAGTTTTGTTTTCATCAAATTCTTCTAATACTTTCTCGCATTTCTCTAAAGGTGACATTTGGATCGCATAGTACTTTGCTAGCTTTTTTTCATCTATTCTGCTCTATGCGATGTTCTTAACTAATAATATATAACAAATGAACTAATTGCTTTTTCATGATTTTAGTATCAATTTGTGTGTTAGAAGTATAGTTATTCATAGCTGTAACTGGAGTAGTTTTTAGTCTCCAGTGATGGTTTGTAAAGCTTTATTTTGAGCTCTATCCTGAAATAATATAAGTTATTATAAATCTAAGGATGTATTGTATAATAGTATAGTTTTAATATATATAATTCAGTACTATTCTTTAAGTAATATTATAGTGTTCTACTAAGTATGAAATAGGATATAAAAACTCATAAATTAAAAATTTTAAAAGAAACTTTTTGTAATCATCAAATACATACAAATAAATGTACATCTTCAATACATAATTTTATGAAAAAAGTTTTTCTTTGATCTTCTTGGAAAAAGGTTCTTCTTTGATTTTGAAAATAAGAATGCATGGCATAACTATTTTTAGTTCATTAAGAAGAACTTCCATTTTATGTCAATAATCTTAAAAATGAAAAAGTTAATGCAGGGAGTTTTTCAGAGTTAAACGCATATTTGGGAATATATTACAACGATAAAAACAGAAACGAAATAAATAACTTTTGCATTACCGTTTGTAAACAGAAATTGAGTTAATTTGAAATCAAAATGTAAATGCAGTTAAATTAAATTTTATGAAGCATTGTGAGGAAAGTGTCTTTTCAACCGTTTAGCGTTTGAAGAATGATACATTAAAAATTACAATTTTGAATAAATGCAATGTCTCCAAAATTCTTATAATAATGAGCACGAATTACAGCAGTGAATATATCTTTCGGGTTCAATGTAGAATTTGGTACCATTTGGTTTTGCAATACGTTTTGGTGATAAACTTTAATTTCTGGTAATCCTGGTAACCCTATCTTTGTATTGCTTTTGTGTAGCGACCATTTTGTCAGTCACGTCTTTGCGCCTATCTTGGCTTAAAAAAATCGTCAAAGAATGAAGAGACACTCGTTCGTAAACTTTTACCTTTTTTCTCTCTCATGTCGGTAACATTTTTGTTAAGAAACCAATCTTTATTATCAATTATTTCATTACTACGAATACACATTAATTGTGTTTTAGAATGACATTCTGGCCACATGCGTAGAATGCATTAAACATGAGCAATAATTTTTTTCTCTATCTAACTTTATTTAAAGCTGACAGAAAATACAAATAAGGCTTTATAAATGAACGCACATCTTTGAAGATTTCTATTGCCTCTTTAATAGAAATGCTAAAACTAAAATCAGCATATAAAACTTGAATTCATTACTGATTCACAACCCTTAGACTTCAATATTCATCGCTTGTGAAATCTATTAGCTTTCTTCAAGGTAGTAAAAACTGCATATTATTGATTTGTTCGTCTAACTATATGAAACTAAGTTATAGGAAAAATTCCCGAAGAGTGAAAACTTGTTGCAATCGGAAATTTACGACTTGAATATAATAAATAATCAGAGGCAAAGAGTTACTGCAAAGTAAAATACTTCCTTGCAGATTTTTTATTGGATTTTGATCAACATTGCTCAGTAAAAGATGGGAAGTTTAAAAAAAATGACGACTTATTATTAATTTTAATTTTTAAACTTCAGTCGTTATTTTTTATTCTAATTTTGCACATGCAAAACTACTTCTTCCATCAAACTTGCTTCATTCTATTTAAGATCTTACATACTTTTGGTTTCATATAATCTTAAAGGCATCATAAGAAAGCAAGAAGGCTGGAAACTTCTAAGTGAGAGAAGAGAAGTATAAGAAGAGGATTTATTGCAGTTGAAATTTTGACAATCCAGCATTTAAAGAATCGTGATGTTAATAATATATGATTCATATTTAGGTTCAAATGGTTAAATATGTCATTGGAGAATGGTAAAAAAATAATTTACTGAATCTCACATAACTAAAGATATCGCAATGCCATACATTACTTAAAAATAGTCTAACGTTTTTTTACTTTGCTTGTAGATGATTTTTTATAAATGTTCCTTCTAGATTCTTGAAGCATTATATTACCATTTAAAATTAATTTGATGCGCAGATCTTAAACTTTTTTTCCAATGGTCGAGGTATATCGGGATGTGTTGTCCGCTTATACTCAAGGAACCGGCCAGAAATAGCGACCTTTTTGACGCCGGGGCGTTGCCCCCGATGTACCACAGGGGTGGGCCACCATCGCACTCTCACACATGCAATAGGGACCCGAGATATTAAACTCTAAGATATTAAAAATATTGCAGTAGGTTTTAGAAAAAGATTAACTCGAGAAACTTTTGTTAAAAGATTTTGATTTAATTTAAAACAATAATTAAATAAAACACTGAGCATAAAAAATAAATATGAAATGAACTCTGAGAAACTGTATTATTAAATTACAAATTGTATTTGAGAGTGACAAAATAAAAGTGAAATTTCTAATTTATTAACACTTAACTTCTAATTATAGAAAAATTAATTGTGTGAAATTTATAAATGTGTGTTCATCAAGAAAATATTTAAAGTAGGGATTAAATTTTTAAGAATATGCAGCAAAAGTATTTAATTTATTAAGCTGCTTAGTTAGCATTTTTTAAAAAAAATAACTGAGATACATTTAATTCCATTGCATAATCTTTCAAAACCAATAAACTATTTGAATTTCCATTTAAATTTGTGAAATTTTCTAAAAATTAAAAATAAAGAAAATTTTAATAAATATTTTGTAAATTTTGATCTTGTTGCTAATTAATTATAAATTTTCTAAGTAATATTTTTATCAAACAGTTTTTAGAAATTATATTAAGAGATTTCTAGAAATATGGAGAAAAAATACGTACATCCTGAAAATAGATTTCCTAAATGTATGAAATTATCGAAATTTATTTCTGAAAACTGATTAGTTGGATATTACAAACATGTTTGTTTGATTTGTATACAATGCCATTGTATACAATGACTTTGATAACAAATTTGGTTTCCTGTATTCTTCAAAATGATAATTTTTCATTAATTTCGCTAGAATTTGGAAAGTTTGGGTAATGATTCCTTAATATAATTTATGCAATACTGAATTTATAGTCAAAGCAATATTATTCATTTCATACATGATTCTAACTCCATAATTTGAATTTTATGGAGTTTTTATCACAGTTCACCTATATTTGCATAATGATTTGAGAATTAATATTCTATTTTTTACATTTATCCCATCTAAATAATTAAAAAAAATATGCTCCATTTTAATGCTTTTAAAGCAATTAGAGATTAAAGAATGCAAAAATGTTGAATTTCCTGCGGGAGGAAACAACACAAATAAGTGATTTAGTAGTTATATCAGAGAACAAAAGATGGCGCTATAGTATTTAGAATACTAAGCAGTACTCAATATAAGCAATTAAGCTAGATCAGAAAATAATATTTTTTAAATAAAATAATAATTTTAATAAAAGTTTGTTTAAATAAATATCATCTTTTGTTAGCGATTTTTTACTAGATGAATTCTTCTATAAAAATGTGAAAAATGCAATGATATCATGTGTGTAATAAAAAATGACCAATAAATAATATCGTTTATTTAATAAATAAAGTCATAAATAAATTTAAAATAAAATTTTATATTATACAACATTATGGTACAAAGTTGTCTAACTGAAACTGAGGGGATTATCTTTTAAAGAAGTCCGTACAAGTTCACCAAGAAATTTAATCTCATGAATTTATTATTCTCAACATTTTTAGAAAATAAATATGAAAATGGTACACATAGGAAATAACTTCATTTATAAACATAGCACATTTCACATTATTTATTACTGCTCATCCTGATAGTTTCTACAAGTAAAATGCACGCAATTCTATATCTATATAATTCACAGTTCACCTATATTTGCATTTCAGTGTGAAATATCTCTCGCTCTTTCTTTAATTAATATGTTGTATTAGAAAAATAAGAGATAATGATTTTGAAAATTTTGGAGCCATTTAAGTCTATAACGTGAAATACATTTCCTGAATAAATTTTTTCAAAAACGTCTTAAGCATCTAGGATTGAACACATTTACTTACACCCAAATTTTATTCGTAATATAACCTCATCATCTTTTACTCATGTCACTCTCCTTTTGCAAATGTCTCTACACTTAATTTTTGCTTAAATTAATCAATTCTTCCAATGTGAATAGCTTTAAGCGTTTGCGATTTGGTAATGTTTAAATTTAAATGAAGTGACTCTTGAAGTCAAGCAATTGCCGCGAATAGTTTTAATCACTGACTTTATCCAACTCACAAGATCTTACTAACAAGAAAGAACTGTTCATAAGCAAGTTTATAAATGTTATACTTTAAAAGATGTCGCTGAATGCTTTGATGATAATCATGCTTCATGTAATTGCTGCAATGAGATCGACAAGCGTACACTTTTGCAAACAAACTTACAACAGAGCAATCTCCTTTCAACTCTTTGTTGATTCAGCCTAGGTTACTTGTATCTAGGTTATTCAGCCTAGATCTGAAGACATATTAAGCAATGGATCGCAACTAATTTAAACTTTTAGTGAAAACATTAATAAATTAACAATCAAAGGAATAAAAATCAAAATGCGCACAAAATTTCTTTTTAATCAAGTAACGAAATGTATGTTATTTTATTCTCTATCGTAAGATTAAGGATTGAAACGCTTTTCTCTTTCAATGTGCAAAACTCAAATGATAATACTCTTTAGTTTTCAGACCACTTTTTTTTGATTAAAGCAAATGGTAAATAATGAAATGTATTTATTTTGTTTTTATGTGTTTAATTTTAGTTTTGATGTTGACTTTAAATTTTTTGAGGGCTTTCATCCATTGACATAGATGGAACCTATTCTTTTTACAAGAAACTATCCTCCAGAGATTCTAAATTATATATGCTAGAAAATGTCTTTAAATATTCACAGCTCTTAAACTATATACTAACCCTAGTGAAATTTTTATATTGAATTTAAAATTCTGTAATTATTTGGCTCAATATTTTAAAATGTATCATTTTATGGAGCTTGTTTTATTTGTAAAGAGCCCTGTGATTTAATATTTTCGTGAATAACTGTGTATTATTTTTTGAGTTTTGTGAATTGTAAACTGTATATCAGCACCTAATAAGGTATGAATAAATAATTGTTGCAAACTACTAGGATAAAAATCCATCGTTGATGAAAAATCACTTATTTCAGAACAAAAATTAAGAATAAATTCATTAAGTATACTAGAACTAATTATAGCAATTTTATTTCTGAATTGTAAAAATGCTGTAGTCGCAAATCATAATATTCCTAAAAGTAGTAAATAGAATAAAAAAATTGCAATATATTAAATATGGCAAAAATATAAAATATTATACAGTAAAAATATAACGTAATATTTTATACATTAGAACTTGTATTTTCAATACAAAATTAAAAGATTATGTTAAAAAAAATATGTGATTAAAAAGAAATATCCTTCTCATATTCATGCTATCATTATTTTTCATATGAAATCTATCGAGATTAAGGTTTATTTCTTATATGAACCTAACATTAACAACAGACATTCATTTCCATAAAAGGAAGATATAATACGAACAGATAAACGACATATATTTAGGCATTTATTTTGATGAATTTTACACAATTACTTAAGTAATTATATTCAATAATAATTGTTAAGGATTTATAAGTTTATTTCTATAAAATTACAGAAGTGATAATAGACTACTTGAAAATCTAATTGTTTGCTGATAGTTGGCCGTTTACTTAATTAATATTAATTTATAATATTTTTAATACTTTTAAATATATTTATCTTTATCTTCACACCATTGTAAAGTATATTTCTTAAGAAATTATAGTTTTCATTACTGATAAAAAATATATTGAATCAAGTATTTTTTATGGAAAGAAATTGACACACACATTTTAATATCCTTAGAAATTTCTAATTTTGCATGGATTTTTAATGTAAAAACACCGTTTATTAATATTCATGCTTTTTTGCTTTTAAATTTTCTTTGTTACAAAATCTTAATATCTTGCTTTTTTTCTTCAAATTTAGTGGTTATATTTTTTACCTAAAATATTTGACACTTATCAAAAAGCAAAATATTTACCATTTATTGCGAATCTTTCTTAAAACGATTATGAAAATAACTGCAATATATAGTACTTTTTTTTTTACCTATTTTTAGGAGTTTCTTAGAAACCGAGTAAAAATTGCGAATATTTCAAAAAATAATTTAATTTAAAATTCTAAATGTTGAACTGTTAAAAAGTATATTTGTTTAAACTTAAATACTTGTCGAAAAACTCTTACATTAAATTATACAAAAAAAGAGCTTCCTTATTTATTAATTTGCAGTGTATACACATACATGTTAGTTATGTACTTAGAAATACAGTTTTTTTCTTAATTTTGAATATAGTTATATTATTCTTCAGAATTTACGAAACAAATTTTCATGTTATGCCCGGTTAGTAAGTTATTTATTTTTTTTAAATCTCTTTGTCAGAAGTGATGGCATCTAACAACAGGACACCCAGAGAATTTCCCATCATGAAGACTCAAGGGGTTAAGAGCTCATAATTTAGAAGCAGGGAACAAGAAGAAGACAAAAAGATTTCGTGTACCTCCTCCAAATGTATAATTTTACACGGTGGACATTGCGACCATATTTAATATCATTGGCATTGACCATACTAGCATTGACATATTTAATATGCCGCAGTCACCATTAGCGAACACGGGGAATATTTTATTTGGGTCGGGATTCAAAACCACTATTTTCCGAAAAGGGTAATAAACTCTTTAACCAAACAAGCCTTCGCTGCCTCACTTACAAAGATATAAATAGATCCAATGATAGCTAAGAAAGGTAGAAAAATGAGAGAGAAGAGGAACAAATTATTAAAGAAAAATATTTTTGTATGTAAATATACAATTTAAATAATGACTCTCTTTGCAATAAAATATAAACTTAATAATAATATAAAATAATTCATGTGTAAGTACTGCAAATTATTTGTATAGCACTGCGTATTCTGCACAAAATAATCTGAGCTTTTTCTCTCTTAACCTGTTGCTTTCTCATTTTTAATCTTAAATTTCAAAACAATGAATTTTCTCAGTCATCTCTCTTACTCACCATTCAGTGAACTAATTCAACTTAACTAATTATATTGATAATAAGAACTCAATATTTTCAATAAATATGATTTAATGTGCTCTTTTGATCGAATTTTAGAAAAATTAGGAGTATTATGACATTAACCATGGGATCTTAAATATTAATACATCAAAATGGTTGCAAGAATCGGGTCTACAAGATTCAGTTTGGTTCAAGACATCTTCAATCACCTAAAATGTTCTAATTACCCCCCTTTAAAGAAGTCAAATTTTTGTGCCTTTTTGGTCGGATTTTAGAAAATTGAGGAGTGTTACGACTCAAACCATTCGATCTCAAATATTAATACATCAAAATGTTCGCAACAGTTTCTTCTACAAGATTCAGTTTGGATCCAGACAATTCTAGCCACCTAAAATGTCCTAATCACCACCCTTTTAAAATGTCAATTTCGTGTTCTTTTTGATCGAATTTTAGAAAAATGAGGAGTGTTATTGAGGAGTGATTCTAACCATGGGATTTTCAATATTAATACATCAAAATGTTTGCAAGAGCCTCCTCAACAAGATTTAGTTTGGTTCCAGACATTTCTAAAATATTTACGAAAATTATGTTAAATGATAAAAACATAATGCTGCAAATATTTGTTAATGAATTCAATTTTTTATATTCCGTTATAACAATTATTTTATTATAACAGTTAATAATAAATCGATGCAATGTATAACGCGCAAACACGCAAAATAAGATCATTCATGTTGTATATAGTCATAATTAGTTCCTCTTTGATTTTACCTCTACCTCTCATAGTGTATAAAATTTTAGACTACTTACCAATTAGTTACTAAGAGAAAATATGAACATGGTTAAAGAGCCATAAATAATACTATTAAAAAATAAAATATTAGCTAAACTACAATCCTTGCATATCACGCTAGTGATGATTGTTTCATAAAAATGTATTTTGTAATATTTACTCTCAAAAATAAATTTACTATATAAATCTTTTCTTATTAGATAACTTCAGATTCTATAATTTACATTTTATTCTTACTTCTTAGTTTAATATATTATGCTCAATATTATTTATTTATTTATTGCGTTTATTTTTCTTTGTACCTATGTTTACCTTACAGGAAAAACCACATCTATCGTAACTAGAGTAAAATATATAATTCAACTAAAAGCGCTTACCCCGAAATAATTCTTGGTTTTACTCTCGAAGATGGAAATATTCGGAATATAAGGATCAATTTCAGTATCAGTAATTTAATTATCTATTAAAATATTCATTATCTGATTAAAGTTTAATTTTATCCAATGTGTGATATCAAAATAAATACGTAATCACCTAAGTAATACGAGAAACTTTAGATACAATCTTGAGAAAAAATATTAAAATATTATATTCTGCTTTAAAAAAAAAAAAAAAAAAAAAAAACGTATGAAGCATATTATTCTGTGGATGTTACTTGTACTCTTGATTAACAGTAGTCGTGCCTCTTATTACCAGTATTAAAAATTCCCGCCAATAAGTACTTTAATCAATTCATTAAACTATTTTTATCTTGAAATTATTCTTAAAAAATTAATTTTTATTGTTGTAACAATTATAACTGAACAAAAGTCATTGACTCCGGTAGAAAAATTCTAATCCCTTAAAGTTTGCATCAAATGGAAATAGATATTGGATTTAATAATATCAAAAGCTATTATTTACAGCTTCTCACAGCCAGTTCGCTAAGATAATTTTAGATAAAATTAGCTAATTTAGATAAAAAATGTCTCTAAGATGAAATTAGACATTGTTCAGAAATAAGGGTGAGAAACGTAAAATATGTCAATAATTTAATTTTTCATATTGTATAAGTAGTGTTTCACTGATTTAAGAAAACGAAATTTAAAAAAATTAAGAAACATTAAAATTATTCTTACACTATGTAAAAAAAGTAGATTTTGTAACAATAACCGAAAATTTTATTTTTACTAAAATTCTTTATTAGAAACATTTTACAAATATTTTAAAAATACAGTTTGAACATCAGGATTATGATATTCCAAATAAAATAATAATGGCAACAGAATTCTCTTTTTTGAAACTTTCTAAAAAAGGAGAAGGACAGCATTATAATGAATGTAAAAATTGTGATTTTAATAAGGAATATTCTTCCCATTGGTTTTTCTAACTTCAAATATTCTGTTTGGAAATGTATTGTATAGAGATTGAACTTTTGTTTGACAAAAATTGTCCCATGAGTCATTCAATGCTTCTCAAAGCTGAGTTAGCGAATCAAATTGCCTTCCATCAACATAAAATCGGCAAACTAGCATTTCCCGGATGTTTTGCACTATATATAGGTCGGGACTTTTGGCAGACCATGGTAAAACATCCACATCATTCGTTAGGAACCAATGTTTGACTCCAGTCGCGGTGTGAATGTGAGCTCCGTCTTGCTGAAACTTCCACTTTTCACCCACCAAGTCAGAGCCATAAAAAAGAAGCTTGGAATTCAGCACTTGAATGTAGTCTTTATGTTTTTGTCTACCATTTAAGAAAACCGGACTTGTCCTTCCTCCGTATCCAATAGCCAACCAAATCATTCAAATCCCTCCTCCCATTTGTTGTGTTGATTAGTATTCGTCTTCCTACCTCAAAGAATGCTAGCAGTGATGATATCCGTCTGAACCGTCATAGTTAAATTTCTTTTCATCGGAAAATATCACAGAAGTCCATTTTGTAGTCCAGGACATGTGTTCCTCAGCTCACGCTAAATGGTTATCAGTAGAGTTTGTGTCCACTTAGGATGATATTTCCGTTTTTTGAAAATTTATTTTTGAGATCTTTTAATATAGTTGTAAACTGTTTGTTTTGTCACATGATTAAGTTCTGCTTGATTTCTTACCTTTGAAACACTTTCTTTATTCTTCTTAATCACACGAACAAGTTTTCTTTCTTCATGTGGTGTTAACTTTTTCAGCCTACCAGTTTTTTTTTCTTTCCATTTTTATAAAGATTTCAAGTAAAGATTTAAACTGTGTTGGGGCTAACATGGAACAATCGAGCAATCGGTCAGATAACTTTACCATTATTTTGGTATGCGGAAATTTGGACATTTTGAAAATCATTCATAGGTATTCCTTTAGGAATTTATGAAAAAGGAGAAATAGCATGACTTTTAAACCAATTCAAGTTTTTGATAGAAAACTATAAAACAAGCTACAAAATCCTTATTTAACTAAAGAACAACTCACTAAATTAAATATAGTAGCAAGTGTCCTACTTTTTTACGCATCGGAAATTATATTTTATTAATATAAGGGGTAATTGTTTAATTTTTGCCTAAAATGAAAAAAAAAGGGTTATTAAATTAAATTTGCATAAATATCTGGTAGTTAAGAGAAAATAACTGGCAAAAAACGTCCTTTTACTTTTTTTACGTAGTGTATACTACTAAAAAGAGTCTCAATATTTACTTGCAACATTACATAATAATAGTAGGAATAATCAATTGAAAATCTGAAATTATGTAAAAAAAAATTATTGATTAAAAATATTTTAGCATTTTCACTTTGCAAATATTTACTATACTTATAAATGTACTATACTTATAATGTATTTTAATATAAATAATGTAAATGAAATTTTTTAAAATATTTTAGGTATTTCTTGATACAAATAAATTCAAAAGCAATTTATTATTAAGTTAATAGGTACCTTTAAACACCTTTGATAAGATATTTAAGAGGCTATCCTAAAATTCTTAAAGCATAATTGATATCTATTGACAATAACATGTAATTGATATAGGACATTATACAATACAGAAGCAAAATAATTAGTCATAAAGATTCAGAAATAACGTATCAAATCATGAAGTAATTAACATATATGTAATATTTATAATTATATGGATTGCATTGCATAAAATAAGAAATTATTATGACATGAAAAACCCATTTTTATAACTTAAGCAGACAAAAATAAAATACTTCAGCTGTTTTCGTTTAATTACTTTCAAAACATACATCTTGATAATTAAAACACGTTTCCAGTTTTTGTTCTTATTATGAACACTGAAGTTTAGTCATTACAAAAGATATAATGTAGGCATTAAAGGAAAAGAGTGAGTATAACGCAAAAGAAATATGATTTTAGGCTACTAAGAAGATAAACTATAAATTTAATTTTAGAATAAAAGTTTTTAGTGCGATAAAAAGTTATGATTTAAGTAAACATTAAGCGAAAAGTAAGAAGTCTTTATTCTAATTCTTTTGTTAAAGAAACATTTTTGTGTTTCGCAATTACTCTGTAAGCAATTTCTTCAATTTATTTTAATAAAAAAATAATTTTAATTAAAATATTATTCAAAGTTTACTTGATGTAGCAAATGTGTTGTTATATATTTTTTATTCCTATATCCATAGAAAATATTTCTTAAGACTGGATAATCACCAAGTTGCGTAATATTATCATAAGACGGTAGTCAAAGAACATCGTTCTTAACTAATTAAATATTTTTCTCCTAACTTATTTACACATTTGAGTTCAGTTTGTGTTGAATTAGGAATATCAGCAACAATCTAATAAATGTTATAAGATAAACAAAAGTAGAAAAGCATAAATGATTGAAAGTATTTTTCTCTCTCTTGATTTTTTATCCATTTAGAGAATATTGTACATACACATTGATGTAGAGAAATAAATTTACATTATTGGTTTTTCTATTAAGACTTCAAATCTTCATTTATATTAAGTAAATTTATGAAATGAAAAGAACATTAACAAACAAAATACTTCTCAGAAAATTTAAGCCTCAATAGTGTTTAATAAATTTGAAAAAGTTGCTACAGAATTTTAAGATTTTTTAATGAAATATATCGACTTTAAATCTAAAAATATTTAATTATTTCTTCTCGCTTCATTGTACATCAAAATATCGATTTTATCATTAATCACAAAATATATGCGCTGACTTGCTACTAGTTTAAAGAACCTGCTTTCTGGCTTCCCAAAGAACCAATTGTTTTCAATTAATGCATGATGAGCTCACGACGACTCCAAGATACTACTTAAATCATGAGTTAGGGAGAAAAAGGATTAGTCGAGGTGGTGAGGAGGAAGAATTGTGAAGATGGATGTGAGGTGCTGCATTGTAAGAAAAGTAACCTGCATGGATTGCAAATCATCCTTCAAGAAAATGTGTTATTGTATTGGAGAAAACTAAGTTCTTGTGATACGGATCTCCAATCTCAGGTTAAAGGACACAACGTTGGAACATCATCGGCCGACTCTTTATTGGGCATATGGGGAGTCTTACTTATAATGATGGACAGAAACATTAACTTCAGTTCACTAAGTGCACTTCTGCTCAGACCTCCCCTGAACATCTCCTCCACAGTGTAGGGCATGAAGACTTTATTACTTCATCTCTTGTTGTTTATGACTTTTTAAGGATTCACGATTGTTGTGTATGACTTTTTAAGGATTCATTTTAAAGGATTCATGATTGTTATAAATGACTTTTGGAGGATTCATTTTTAAGGATTTATGACTGCTGTGCACGACTTTTTGAGGATCCATTTTTAAGGATTCATGATTGTTTTGTATGACTTTTGGAGAATTCATTTTTAAGAATTCATGATTGTTGTGCATTACATTTTGAGTACTCTTAAACATGGTGTAGCTTGCAGCTAAACATTAAGGAATAAGCTTACAACAACAACGGTGAACCAACGAGACTGATCGTACCCAACATACGCATTTGACTTTTGTATAAACAAAAATCCTCTCAAAACATCATTTAGAGTTGTTTTTATTGGTGTTCGAAAATTTTGCAGTTGCTTTCTTTCTGAATAACATTATTCTGTGTAAATTATATAAAAAACAAACATTCGATAAGGGCAATTTTGTGCAGTATTTGCGTGAATCATTGTGACTAATATGATTGCTTTGTGGTTGTTGCACAACCACGTAATGAAGACATGTCCTAAGGTTTTAGCATTTTTGTGCAAAAAAAAGTATGCTTAACCTTTTATCCCGGATGACTTAGAAATAAATAATTGAACTAGCAGCTCTTAACGTATTATTTTTTATATTCGCTGAAAAAGATAGAAAAAAATGCATTCACTTCCTATGTACTACATTTCTTTCAATACTTATTACTACATACGAATTAAATTCACAAGTATGGGTTTTATTATTTGCTTCTTTACAAAAACCTATAAATTTTTTATAAAAGTGTGAAACACAAAAATTAGTAGTGTGAAATCCAAAAATTATATATATATATATATATATATATATATATATTTATATATATATATATATATATATATATATATCTGCTAGTATCATTGTATTTAAAATCATGAATAATATCCATGAGTAACTAATATTTTTGGGTCAAGCTAATTTCTTTCCATTCACTTACTCTCAGCTGCTTGAAAACATTATATTGTTATTCTATATTTAATGTTAAAAATTTGCAGGAAACATTGAAAATTGGAAGTATTTAAATTATTAATATATTCATTAAATATTTTTTCAAGTAATTAAAATATACGTCTAGATAAATATTTTTCTCATCTTACATTTTTTTTTCAATTTGTAAAGTTTCTCTTAAGCATCTAATAAAGCCAAACATCTAATAAATCACAATTTTTTTTCTTGAAGATTAAAATTTTATCGTGTAAAAATGATACTAATACATGCATTTCATTTGGAACTTTTGATACATTTGAGTTGATTTTATTTTCATAAAAACATAAATAAAATGGAAAAGTTTAACAAACATGTTCTCTATTCTTATATTTTCATTGGTATTTTTTTAAAATTTGAAAAAATTGCTAACCAATCGCTTTATTTCTAATAATGTAAGGATATATATACTTATATATCCTTACACATATTATTATTAAACATAAACATAATTTTTCCAAAGCTTATCTTTGAAAAAAATTTAAAAAATTGGTAAAAAATTATATTTTCCTTTTTAATTACGTGCATTTCATATTCTTCGAATTACTCTTTTCAATATACATGTTTTGTTTTCAAATCCCTCTATATTTAATTGGTTATGCTAAATGAATTTTAAATTAAGAAATATATTTCTGAAAGTTGGTTTTAATTCATTTACTCTCTTTTTAAGAACGAACGCTTTCAAAATTTAATTAATTGGGTTACACATTCTTTATTTTAATGGAGCTTCTTGCTTCTTTAATATTTTCCTTCAGAATTACATGATTGGAAATCTATCCAAAATTGCATTCTTTTTTTAAAAAAAGAAATTAAATGAAATCATAAATTTGAATTAGCAATAATAAGTGCGTAAGTTTATTAACCACGTTTTATATATAAGTTGCATTTAAGAAGAATTAAATAAAATAAAATGCATTAAACTGTTATATAAATATATATATTTGAAGAATGCATCGAAAATAACGATGATAGTATGCGAATGTATTTTAACATTATATCTAACGTCCAAATATCTGTAAGTTGAAAAATTCAGTACTTCAAAATGAAATCATTAGTAAAATGTATTTTCTAAATCCTTTTTAATGGTACAGAAGTTTGGGCAATATTCTTCACTGAACGCACGAGAATCTAGATGTTTCTAAATAAGTGCTTCGTTAAATTGCTTGAACATTTTGGAAAATAAAAAATATTTTTTTTCTTACTATTTATATCAAAGTTAATTTTAATAGTTAATTGGCTTCGAAGAATATGACAAATTTTGCTTATGTAAAAAATGAATTTAATTGAAAAGAGCCAATTAACCTCGGAATTGGATATGCTATTTTTATACACATAATTTAATTAGATACAATCTATTTTTTAATTTAAAATATTTTTCCTATTTTGCTTTTTAAATAAATAATTCCACATCATTTATTCCTCAAAAATGTTTCTTGCAAATATATATGGTATTTAAGTGATAAAATACACTCATAAAAAGGTGATATAGTTAGAATCATGAGAGAATGACAATATACACTTTAGTAAAGTGAACACCTATAAGTATTTCTGTACAATAGTTTTTCTCAACAATTTTTTACTTTCATTAATATGGTAGATAAATTCCTCAAATTAAGTTAATAAACCATCTTATAACTTCCAAACACACTGTTTTAATAGTATCCAATTTATAAATAGGAAGGTTATGAAATATTAGAACTGATACATATTAGTAGGTAATTTATTATTATGAAAATGGATTAACTTGTTATTGAATATGATATAACTCACCATCTTTCCATAAGGTACTTAAGTTTCTACCATAGAAAACGCGCGAATATTGTAATAATATTTTATTTTAAGAAACATTTTTATGTGTATAGATTACTTTGGAAAATTCACTGCACTTGTAATATTGGAAGCTAAAAGAACAAAATAAGTAAGTAAATCTCTTTAATTAAGACAGGTATCACTTATGACAAAAACTTCTTTTATTCTTTGTTGTTGTTGTTTAGGCTGCTATTATTGGGTACGCTGCTACGTTTTTCCAATTGAACCCTATTTTGGTATGGAATCCGACTTCCTCAGTACGCACATGCCAAAGGTAAACGTGTATAGAGTAGGTAACCATTCACAACCCACTCAAACAAGGAAAGGACAAAGGCAGAATGGATAGAGAGAGAAATTATATCCATGACCTAACCAGGATTCGAACCCATGACATCCTTACCCGCAATCAGGCATGCTCGCCAGCTATCCACTAGACAGGTTGGACGGTTTATATATATATATATATATATATATATATATATATATATATATATATATATATATATATATATATATATATATATATATATATATATATATATATATATATATATATATATATATATATATATATATATATATATATATATATATATATATATATATATATATATATATATATATATATATATATATATATATATATATATATATATATATATATATATATATATATATATATATATATATCTTTCCTTTCAACATAATGTAAATTTCCTGTTAAACTATTAAGAGTGTGGGACAGACATTAATTTGTGTCTATTAAATCTGAAAAAAAATTCATAAACAAATGTTTTATCATATATATTAATGAAAATGAAGTGGATAGAAAATAAATTGATTTAAAAAAGCTTTGATTTTGAGTATAAAAATTAAAGGACTATCTTTATTACAAATAAAAAATATCACTTGCAATCAAATACTATTATTTCGATAAATATTCAGATCTTTCTGATATTCAAGAGCATTCTTTTGGAAACAAAAAAGGATTATTTTGTTAAGGTTTCAAATTACTTTAAAGAAAGATACTGTATTTCAATTTAGTGCAAATTTATGGCCGAATTTATTGCTTTGTGTACTCTGTGTGGATGGTTTGTGTAATCCAAGGTTTCTAAAAAGTAGTTGTTTCATAGAACAGATCATGGAGGCAGATACTACTTATAAATTGATGACAAGAAATATTCAAAAAATATAAATAAGCACAAATGTTGATTAAAAAAAATTATGGTAATACACACAAATGAATTTGGGCTTTGAAAGTGTACTTCTTTTTAAAGAATTGAAAAAAATTCCTTTCTATAGAACAAAGTAAATAGTCTCTTTAGAAGTTTTACGTTTGCGTTTTCACATTTTCCTCTCATTTTTGAAAACAATAATGCTGAAAATCTCACAATCAGAATTTTTTATTAAGAGCAATTAGTTTAGAATTCTTCTTGGAGGTAATATCTGTCTTTCAATAAGGAAAAGTATCAGCTGGTTTACAGAACGCAAATCATAACTAACACTTGTTCTTCTGGTTATTTTACAAATGAATTACTGATAACCTACAATCATTCAAATAAATTACAGTTAAAGTTAACACATCAGATACAATTTAGGTATAGCTATTTGTTTTGAGGAAATTTGGGACAAAGCTGATAACCGCTTAGAAAAAAGAAGTTCGTCCCTATATTTTGCACTATGTAGTAATTTGTTTCCAAGACAAACATAACCAAGGATTCTCAAGTTACAAAAGAATTCAATCTTATAAAAAAATACAGTCAATCATCTTATTAATTTATACATTGAATTTACATCCATTAATTTAACTTATTGATCATAATATATTCCTTTGTTACAATTGGTGTCGAACGTTTATTTTAATTTAATTTGGCATTTGTTTCTCAAAATCAAAGGTGAAAAGATATACTCGTTATATCGATTAATAAGATATCTTCTCATAATTTCGGCATTTTTATATATCACTAGGTTTAAAGTTTTGTAAATTACAGTGCATAATTTGTTTTCCATATTAAGACCGTCTTTTATTATTATTAACTGATTTGAAAATATATGGATCTTTCTATAATCCTAATTTTTTTTATATTTATACACCATACATTTTCTTGTTTCTTAAAATATATAATAATTTTCAAATGAAACTGCTGTATTCTAGTATTGTATACCTTTAAATTTAATGTTAAATTTAATTATTTTTACGATATTTAATTTTGGAGTTTTTCTCCCGACTTTGATTATGCTAAATTGTTTTTCTACTGTTATTCATTGTGGAATGAGTAATTGTTTGGGAAAAGTAGGTTGTATGTTAGAAACATATACAACTTATTTCCTTAATATAAAAAACACGATTAATTAATAAAATGAATAATATAACTGCCATAATATAGGAAAAGTATACAAACCACAAACATAACTTGTGCATTTCGTAAGAAACCAGTCAAGTTACGTTATATTTTCAATGAATATTAATAATAATTTGAGTAGACTAATTTAATTACCAAGAAACGTATATACACATAATCCTTTCTAAAATTTTTCTAGTTATTTTATACTTTTCAAACTACAATTTTTTCTCAATCTGTATTTTAAATGATTATTTTCTAAAATCTAATTTTGCTGAAAAACACATAAATATTAATAACATACCTTTACCTTCTCAAACATTATCATCATGTCAAACAACATCATCATCACCTTCTCAAACAATATATAATGCTTACAAAATTTACAACTTTGATATTTTAATTCGTAATGTCCTTTCAGAATATAAAAAAATGATTAAACCTTAAATACACAAAAGTAAAAAACATGCACATCAAAGTTTTCAACAATGCGAGGGACAAGAGTGTAGAGTTTCATAAATATTCTTTCATAGTTTTACAACAAAAGTAAGACTTGAAAGCTAAATTTATTTGCCTATAATATTTTCCCATTTTGTAAACAAGACATCTTTTTTTTGTAATTTATGATGACAGAAATACTAATACATTTGTTTTTTCTTAGGTTTGGTTATAAATTCTGTATAGTTATAGAAAAAAAAAGAAACTCCAGCATTATTTATTATACCAGTTGAAGAAATTTATAAAGGTTCTGCCTGTTGAAATATTTTTGTTCCATCATATCTCAAAAATATCTCCATCAACATTTATGACTGTGTGATTAAGGAAGTATTATAGTGTATTAAATACATTTTAATACTTTGATATTAACAATATTTTAAATTATTTTACTTTATTTTAGTTTAATAAAATGAAAACAATTGCAATAACGTAAATTGCAGGACTAATTTCTTATACTTAATAGACGTTTCTAAGATTTAGCAGAGTAAAACATATATATAAACTATGTGTAATATTTTTATATAATATTATGAATCCTATTTAATAGAAAGAAGTTATGAACAGAACAATATAAAATATTTTTTCATTAAGCATGTAGAGACACTTTATTTTGATGTAAAATGCAAAAACTGTATCAATGAAATTGTTTTTAACTCGAAAGAACTTTGAATGTGCATTATGATTCTTTTTTTTTTCTTAAAAAAATCTTTAAAATTTCTTTTCTTTTTTATATTTTCTGCATTAATTTTGTAAGAATATATTTTGTTTTCTCTATTAATGTCAAATCTTTTTTTCTCTTAGTTTTTACAGTACATTTTCATTGATGAAAGACTATACATTTCTAAAACATTTCATTAAAATTCGTACATAAAGTGAATTTGGAAATAACTTGAGGAATACATAATGATTTTTCATTTCAGAAACAGGGGAAAGGAAGCAAAAGGAAATGTATTTGTTTTTAAAAACATAAGAGAAAAATATTTTCATCAGGAACTCCAAAGTAAATTAAAGAAAAGTCATTAGTTTAATATAGTGAAAATTGTAGAGGTTAATTAATATTGATTTCATTATTTTAAAATTAATATATTACATATGATATTGTTTAATGTGAAATATAATTAATTTCCTATTAAATTAATTATTTTATCTAATACATTTAATATATTTTATACAATTATTTTTATCAATGTATGAATAACAGCATATTATCATCAACTTTATGCTATTTTAGCTAAATAATTACTAGTAGTAATTTGTTCGAATTATGTTTAATTTGAAAATTATAAGCATATTATATCATACTAAGATATTCATAATCAGTGAATATTTCATTCTTTTGACGTCTGTGAAACTACGTTTTTTAATAAAGGAAAGATTTCAAGTATTCTGCTGACTAGAATATTTATATATTTATTCGTGTAACATAACTATTTTGAATTACAATATGTATACTAAATTATATTATTATACTTCGTGCATTTTTTTGAAAATTATTTATTGTTCATGGATGCACTGTTTTGTTATTCAATATCGAAAGTAGATGCATAAAATTGTTCAGGACCAACTAATATATTTCGACTTATAAAATTTTTTGATAGTTTAAAATTGCAACTATGCTAATTAATGTGAAATAAATGAAGCAAATATTTAAAAAAATAATAAATTTTTGTAACGCTTACATTTTTATATTTAATATAGGAAATGTCCACTGAATTTGAAATATTTGAATGCACAGTAACTAATATCTGTTTGTAATTTACTATACAGTTGATCACAGGATAACAACCAATAATTTTTTAAACCAGCGTTTCTAAACATTTTAGCATTCATAGACCAATTTTCCATCATAATTTTGATTGAAGCAGCCTCATACAATAATATGTACAGAAATGTAATATATTTAAGAGTATTTTGGCTCTAAATTTTAAACCTTAGAAATTATCACTATTACTAAAATTTATGGTCATTTGATTAGATCCGTATTCCGCATTGATAAAACAAGAATCTGTGTTCCACTTTTATTGCTCTTGTGTTCACCATTTCGGACATACTCGCGATTTTGCAAGGAATTCTGATTAGGTTCTAACATTTCGAAACGTCAACAAGATGCTGTCTCTAATATATAATATCATGTGTAGTTTTGAGCTCATGTTCTCTCATATGGAGAAGGAGAACGTTCGATAACGCCAATTTAAATTCCTCAATTCCAGCCAGTCTCATTCGAGTCACTCTTTTCATCGCTATCGAATCTATCGTGAATGTGTGTATTATTTTTTCCCCATTAATTACGAATCCTCGTATTAAATATTCACAATAGCAAATTTAAAGAGAATAAATGGTAATTTTTAAAAAACGTAAGCGAGAATTTGACGATAGTCAAGCATCACTCAGTTCTCAAAGAAGACTCAGTTCCTAAAATAAAATCATGAATATTTTCTTAACAATACTTTAGTTTGGGTTCACTGAAGTAAATGAAGAAAAAAGGCCCTGTGTGTATCATTTGCTCTAAAATTTTGGCATCAGATAGCATGATACCTTATAAACTTAAATGACATTTGGAAATGCATTAAAGTGATTGTGTCCACAAATCCAAAGAATTCTTCTAATTAAAATTAAATCAAATAAAAAGCAAAAATAAAATTTTAAAAATAATTTGGGAAAGGAAGTTTTATATTACCTCGTACAAAGTTTCATATAAAATACCAGTTGCAAAAAGCTTCATGCCGTTGGTGAAGAGCTTATTTTTCAGCAACAAATGAGATAGTAAAAACTATATTTGGAGTAATTTTGCCGAAAAAATCGGAATCAATTACCCCTTGCAAGTGATATTCTGTCCGGTTGAATGGGTGATATAGCTGAAATGTCAGTGTTTCTCGAAGTTGCGTGTCAAATTATTCTAAAGACAGTTTGATGAAACAACAAGTAATAATAAACATATTCTTTTTTCTACCTACTTTCCATTTATTGATGATATATCAATTGTAGATGAATATTTATCTGAAAAGTAACAGAACTCAAAGCAACATAGCTTTCGCATTAAATATTGGGTTGCTAGGAAAGTCATTTCGTTTTCCGTGAAAATAAAAACGTGCAGCAAATGAATATTGTATTGCATTGCACTTCGATGAAATTGAAACTCGTGGTTAAAATATTCAAGAAATTATATACCTTGAATCTTCAACTTTAAGGATAAAAAACACATATATTTGATACGAATGCTAAAATTAATAAGGTCAACGCTTTTTATAGATAATTGAAATTGTGGAGCATTAAGTTAAAGCAAAAATATCTGCCAATGTTTGCAATTGTGGATGATTGTGTTAAAATTTACAAAGGTCAAGAACAGCATGTAAACGATATTTGCCAACAAAACAATTTATAACCTGGGAATTATTTAGCCATTCTGGCAAAAAATTAAAAAAAATATTTTTTTACTGACAACAAACAGATAATCTGGAACAACCCCATGCACCCACTCTGACAAACGTGCATGAAGAAGGCAAAATCCCAACATTTATCCTCAGCTATTCAACAATGGCTTGAATTGAACCCGTAAACATTACCTCCATAAGAATGGTGCTGTACTTTAAAGCCGCAGTGAGATTTAATCTTTCGAACACTTAGATCAATGATTAGCAATATAAATTCCGAATTAAATTATTCCTTTTTTTCTATGCAGCTTTCTCATGCCAGTTATTCCAAGAATACTGTCATAAAAGATATTTTGTATGTACTCTAATTTTAAAATCAATATCCTTACTATTAATCAAATTGACGTAATTTTGAAAAATATTAAAAGAAACAAAAATTTCCAAAAATAACACACACTGTTCTATATTTGAATAACAATTTAAATATCAATTATACAGAATCATCGATAGGGAGTCAAGTTTTCAATTTTGAAAAATATGCATTTGATGATCATTAATAATGAATCACATTTAAATTTTTTTCTGAAGTAGTTAAAATTTTTTATTTAAAAATAATTATAAAAATTAATATATTCTCAATTTACATAACCTACCATAAAAGGTTTAGACAAATATAATGTGTAACTTGAAAATAAATATCAAAATATGAAATCATAAATTTAACTGCTATGTAATATAATTTTTAAAAGAATATTATTTAAAAGTTTTTTAAATATAACATGTAAAGTAACATAATATTCATTTTACAAAATTAATTCATGAAAAACTGTTAATTCAGTAAAGAATTTTCAATTTAAATGTTAATGGAAAATATACAAACTTAATTACATGCGTTAATTTATGAGATAAGTAAAGCTTCAGTTCAAGAATTAAAGTTTTCCAAATAAAACAGCTTCTCTCCTTATATATATATATATATATATATATATATATATATATATATATATATATATATATATATATATATATATATATATATATATATATATATATATTTATATATATATATATATATATATATATTCTATATACATATATATTATATATATATATTTATATATATATATATATGTATATATTATAATAATAATATATACCATTTTTTATACATGTATTTCCTTCAAATGAAATTTTTCTGCTTTAAAATAAAAATATTTCTTGCTAAAATGTGAGAATATATAATTTTCCATTTTGCCTCAAGAATTTGTAAAATTTTATGAATATATTTTAAATTGTTTATTTTGAAATTTTTAAAAATATTTTAGCTACTATTACTTTTAAATAAACAAAGACTGAATTAAATTGGAGAAAAACTATCTATTTTTCCCGTGATCATATATATTGAAGCAAACTTAGTTAAAGCTTGTTTATTAGCAGAATCAATTATAAAAAATTGAGCTATATTATTTTAACTATTAATTTTAAAATAAAAGGATATCTTAATATTATACATTTATAAAATAGTTAAAAGTAATGTACAAAACAGAATACATTATGAAAGGAATAAGGTTCATTGGAGATATGTCTTATCTCTATTTAGCAATAAGGAAATAAAAAGAAATAAAATGTAGATACTATGCTTGAATTACATTGCAGAGATTTATATTTTGGTATGTGGCTGTGGTTATTTGGAAAAAAAAAAAGGACATGTTGTATAACATTCTTACCTAAAATATTTAAATTCAAATATTAAAAGTAAATATATTCTTAATTGTTCCTGAAATTCATAAACTATTAAAATAACCAAAATATTTTTCAGTTAGTAGTACATGACGAAGAATATTATAATAAGAATTAAAACATCAATGAAGAAAATTTGAATTTTGTGCATGAAATAGTAGAGTCTGTGCTTCTTAAAATTGATATATACTGAAAATATTCTTTAAAAAATCAACAAACTCAAATGAATTTTATAAATAAAATTAATTATGCCTGTAAATATTTTTATAATTACGATATAATGATGGTATTAAATAATTTCTCCATTTTTTGTAAAAATTGCCATTTCATTATACATAATATTAGTAAAATATTCAATGTTTATGAATACAATGTTTATGAATAATACAATGTTTATGAATAAGATTATATACAATATACAATAAGACTATATACAATATACAATAAGACAATAAGACTATATACAATATACAATAAGACAATAAGATATATACAATAAGACTATATACAATGTTTATGAATAAGATTACTTCCGTTACTTAAATACAATATTGAAAACAACTGTTGTACAAATAGAAAAATTGTTACACAGACGGGGACTAAAAATTGTCTTATCCTGCATCTGCAATAAAATTTTGATTTAACAATATTTGCAATACATTACATACAAGTAAATTAGACATAGCTGTTGTATTGTTGAAAAAGATTACGCAGAATTGATTATCAGATTCATAGTCTTTGATAATTTAGCAAAACAGAGAGTCGAATGTATTTATTACATAATAATCTTTGTAATTACATTTAGCTGCCTAATGTTTTAAATTAGGCAACTGAATGAAATGACACAGATAACTTGGTATTTTAGAAATAACAGTTGCATTTCAGAAATTTATATAAAAATATTTATAAATATACTGTTAAGACACTGGGTTAAATTTGTGCTATTAATGTATCATGCAACATATTAGCAATCAAATATTATTATTTTCTATGATTACACATCACACTACACTAGATTTATGGGATTATTTTATAAGCGAAAAAACACATTGTAACATTCTCAACAGCCAATTCTACATCCTTCTTTTATTAAGAATGTAAGCGAAGATCCTCTGCCTTTTTTTTTTCTTTCTAAACTAGGTTTTGCTACCTCCGCCGCCCTATCTCGTGTTGTCAAAATCACTACAATAAGAATTGATGCACATAAACAAGAGAATTGTTTTTATATTTAACAAATATAATATAATCTTCAGCCATAAAAAAGTTAAATAAATGGAAACACGCATTCATCTTTTTAATTATTTGTACTTTAAATATTTCCGCTATTTTTTTCGATGCACGTTATAGCTGTCTTTTTATACATTAAAATTTCTTAATGCGTTAGAGGTTTTGATTTAAATGATTGCATGTTATAATATGGCCATTGTAGCCTTGTGGTTAAGATATTGATTCTTCTTCTGAAAGGGCTGGGTTTGATTTCTAATGCCACCAAAGACTCACAGAGTACATGCGATATACCTGCTCATTAAATATATAGATTATTAAATATAAGATACCAAAAGTCCTGCGGTCTATCGTTGAGCAGTTACGATGGATGTAATGGTCTGGTGAATTCAGATAAAAGTCGAAATTGAGGAAGTTGCTTCTCGGATGCCATCTATGGAAGGAGTCTTAAAGCAAATACTTAATTTCTCCTTCGTCGTGATCTGGTTAAACGAAAGAAGCTCTGAAATTCGCATAACCATTGGCTAGAGAATATGATTTGTTCAAGCGGCATAAATAACAACAGCACACATGAAATAATATAATTAGTGAACATTTAATTCAAACAAATAATTTTTGTTGAATATTTGGATGTTTTTAAAATTAATTTTACAATTTTAATAAAAATGTCATCATAATATGATAAGTTAAAATTATTTCTACGAAAAAAATGGTTAGATATTTTCTAAATATTTCCCACCTTAAATGTTAAAATTAAATTCATCCGAATACATAATTCAAATTCAATTTTATAGTTAAGAAATTTACATAAATTTAACAGTTATATCAGTCAAATTTCCACATATCAATTTGATAGTTATTATTTGTTAAAATGTATTAGAATATTGCTGTTCTTGTATATTTGTAAATTAGCCATCGTAATGACATAAGGAGACAAAGTTTATTTATTTTATTTTTTACATGAAATGCATAATTGGAATTACGATTGCTTTAAATCTGTTTTATTTGCATTTATTCTATTTTAAAAATTAAACGAAAGAAAAATATCAGCTTTCTAATACTCTTAGAGTATTAGAATATTTCTTGTTGAAGAAACAAAATTTAGAGCTTTAATAGTTGATAAAGAGTCATAGTATATTAGTATATTTATTTTTACTTTCAACTGATGATTAATTTACATGAAACTAATTAAAACTTAATTTATATTAAATGAAAAATTTGAATGTGATAAAATGATAATGTAAAAGTTAAGTTATTAAATTATCACATAAATTAATTTATTTTATTCCCCATTTAAGAATAATAAATTATGCAAACTACGTTTTAACGCTATATATATAAATTAAACTAATATAAATATGAAATTTTAATATCATATAATAATAAAAATTCATTGCAGGTAAAAATATAACCACGTGAGTTTTAAAAAGATGGGAATCATGTATTTTATTTTAATATAATTATTAAAACAAATGAATTAAAACAATTCTAAATTGTTATCACGAGAAATGTTTGTTAGAAATGAGACTTTTTATCGGAAATAATTGTGACTATTTTAAATATTTAGTTCTTCAAATATTTCTAATTATCTATACCAAAGTTTAAAAATTGAATAAATTTATTTCTACATTTGCTAAAAATTATGTTAAATCACAATTTCAATGAAAAATGCAAGCATCTTAATTTACATAATAAAATTAATATTTTAAATTTAGTTCATATGTTTTACAAAAGTCCTTCAGATATATAAAATTTTAAATATTTTTGAATAATATATCATCATTTAAATTAAATACATGCAAGCAAATTTTATAACATGTCATCAAAATAAAATTTATGCTTATATAAAATTACATATTTCCTTTAAAATATCCTTTGCAGCACTAATACAATATCATAGTATCTGCAAATGTATTTTTATGTATATATTTGTCTTCTGTCGTATAAACTGATGATTGATGTTTGATTTATCAAGGCTTCATAATTCGTAATTGCTTTCAGAAAACAGGGCTGATAAAATTAGGCTTAGCAGAAATATCACAAAAAATAATTTGATGATGAATATGGGAGTGTGTGTATACAAGATGAAAAAGTGGATAAAAAATAAAAAATGGCACAGGTGCCGTATAATCCAGGATGCCAAATTCTGAGTTTGGCAATTTTTTGGTGGATTTTCTTATGTACCTAGCAACCCCATTTCCATTACATCATTAATATGGAGAAGACCAATAAGAATTATGGAGAAAATTTTATTTTGAGTACCCTAGTATTTACGTCATCGCTCACGTCACGATACGTCATTTTGGCAACATTTCTTCATAGCCGAAAAATTCAGATTTTGAAATTTTGGATTGTAAGGCACTTATGCCGTATAATCCAGGATTTAAATAGTCGAATCTTTCATGAGCAGCAATAAAAGCAGAACTTTCTTCTTTTTCATCAGTGAGGGAATGAAATACTGAATAGGTTTTTCTTTCTAAAGATATAAATAGATTCATTGTTAATAAAAAAAATTATACATAGATACGTAGGGGATTTTGTGAAAAATATAGGCGTCAGAAAATCATTTTTAAAGTAATAGACTTACTTGTGATAGCAACGATTTTTCAAATTCTATACTAAATATAATATCAGTAGATATGGTTATTAATCAGCACATTATAGAAAGCATATCAATTTAATAGTAAAAATTAAAAATGTCAATTTTTAAATACTTCCGTTTTCAAAATGAATCTTCCTCTTCCATTTCTTAAAGGACTTGACACATTTTAAAATTCCCGTAACTTAAATTCTTTTTGATAAACCATAAAACTAATAATGGCTTTGAAGACTGAAAAGTACAGACTCTATTAGATTCACAAATAAATAAATAAATAAAAAAATAACACATACAATTAAAAATGAATTTTTCAACATAAGTTAACAACATTAAATGCCACTAAAATTTTAGGTTTTAATCGTAAGAAATTTTAAAAGTTCAGAATTAGAATTATATATTTTGTTCTAAAATTTTACTTAACATATATGCTATATTTGGATAAAACTTCGTGCATAACACGAAATTTTATCCAAATATAGCATTCAAACAATTTATTCTTATACATCAATCATATTGAGCAGTTACCATGGATGTAATAGTCTGGAAAAATGTCCAGATCAACCACCTCCAGATCAATATCAAAATTGAGAAAGTGAATCCTATGGGAGTGGAGTGCCATCTATCGGGGAAGTTTAAAGAAAAGGTCGTACTTGCACATTCGAGGTGATCTTTTTAAAAGAAATACGCACCCTGCTGACTTACAATTGTGTAGCCGGTGGTATTGAGAGCTTGGCTTGTCAATGTGTCATAAGTGAAAACAACGCATCAGTCATATGAATTATCACCTTATGTATGATTAACATATGAACAATTTCTTTCAAACTCTAATATGCTATAATTAAATGTATGTTCTTTCTTGTAAAAATTTGTATAAAAATTTCTAATGGTAAAAAAATATAATCATATAAACTTCACTCGCTGTTTACCGTCTAGGCAAAACTCATTTTTTTTAAATAAAAAAAGTACCCTTGCAAATATTTCAGAGTTTCAATTTTTAATTTATGATATTAACAAATTTAGTTGAAAAACGTTTATTAACCTCCGAAGTTAAGGTTTTCTCTATTCCTTATATAGAAATTCTTATTATTCTGATATGTGGAGAAAATAAATAAAAAAAACGTCGTTCTAAATTTTTTGACTAGACACATAATTTTAAATATTCCTCCCTAAGACCCATGTGACTCTTGATATTTACTATTTGGAATACTTTCAAAATTGCACAGATTTACCAGTAGAACATTCGAATGAAAGTATCATCATATTTTAAATTTTAAAGTAATAAATATTTATAAATTACAAGTTCTATGGTGTTCTTTCAAAATATTTTATTTATCTGTCGTTCTTTCTTCAAATAATTCTGCTCTGTTTTTTCTCATGAACTTTGAAAAGTATTCTTATTCTAGAAATAAGTTATAATAAAATGAAAAGTTACTCGATAGTAGTATATGTTGAGGAATATAAAAATCTGACTATATACAGAACTTTTATGTCTCTTCCATGATAATTCTGATATAAATTTAAAACAAAATAGTTGTTAAGTACTAACAAAAAATTTCTTTATTAATTTTAATCATTAACTGAATTGTAAATTGAGTTAACTGTAAAAATTACATTAGAACTGAATTGATAATGATATAAGTAGAGTTTATAATATTTTTTAATATTATTATTTATAAAATAAGAAAATTTTATGTGCTCAATTTTGTGTTCTTTAATGCATGTGAGAAAGTAATTCAGAGAAATCTTACCTTATTCCTTATTATTAACAGTCACACAGTTAAATAAAATGGATTTAAAATTGAGAAAAGCATTATATGAATAATTTGGTAAATTATTATAAATAATGGTATTTTTGCTGTACATTTTCCAAATAACTATCAGAGAAATGCTTAATTAAAATAATGCCGCCAGGAAACGTTTTTCAAAATAAAAATTCAGTGAAGATCACTCAAAATAAGTTATTTGTTGTTTTTATATTATCATCCATAAAATTGATTTTAATAAAAATATTTAATTTGCATTAATTTAAACTAAAAGCAATAACTGATTTGAAGCGTAATTTAACATTAGGGAAAAACATTTTTAAAATATCTAGTTTGAATTTCTTTACTAGAGATTTTGTACACTGCATAGATTATATATATATGATATTATATTCCATGTAGTGTGCAAAATCTCTAGTAAGCAAATTAATAACTATTTGTTAATATGTTTTGTAACTTTATCACAATTGCAATTGAGGAAAAACTTTCTTATAAGGGTAATCAATTTAATGTGTTTTATGTAAAAAAGAATAAAACTTATATCTTTATTTTGAAATTTTGTTTACCCTTAGAAAAATAACATCTTAAATAGTTAGATGTTTTCAAATTGCACCCATTTTAAATACTTCTGTGTGTAACTTGCAAATTAAATATCATTGATACTAAAATTCAGCAACAGATAATTTTCATCGGATCAAAAGTTTTTAACTCGACGATTAATGTTTATCAAACTGTTTGTAATCTTACATTTATATCTGTTACGTTCATCCCGTTAATTTTATAAAGCATAAAATATCTGATTTAATGAATGATATATGACTGGTAAGAAAATATACAGTTAGAAAGTAAAATTTAATGAAATATATTCTTCATTTATCGGAAATAAGTCTATAGAAGTAATTACTTACAAGCAATTTAACTTGCATAAAATATTATTTTTAAATTGTATATAGACTTAACACATAATTTTATGAATCATAAATCATTTTGAAAGGTGATTATTCAAATACTTATTAAAATTAAAATAACATTTAATTGAACATTTGTTAAAATAAATCAAAAGGAATTTTAAGTTTTATGGATATTGATGCAGAAAACTTAAGCAATAAAATGTGCATCTCTAAAATGAGGAAATCAAGGAATTTAATATTAAAAAACTCAAACAAACATAAAAAAAGTACATAACAATTATCTATAACAAAAATGACGAAATCATCTTTTCTTATATTAAACAGGAAAATACTAGCAGTCCAAAAATTATTTTCAGAAGAAAAGTCTGCACTTACCTATAAGCAGCTTGACTAGACACATAAATAATATTCCCTTACTACTAAAATCAGTAACGTTTCAACATTTTACTTCTAAAATGTTCTCAGAAGTATAATATTTTCGAAATACGAATTTCAAATAGGAAATGTACTCATATTCTAAATTTTATGGATTAAAAATGCTCCCGAATTGCAGAAATGTTGATTCATTTAGAAAACTTTATTATGTTTGATTACTTTCTTATCGTTATATTTATGCTTGTATACAGCTAAGATCAAATATTTGTATTTATACATTTTTATAAACTTTGTAACAATATATTCTTGTAGAATAAAGGAACAGATGAATGACAGAGTGTTGAGAAATAGTTTAAAATGTCGGTAATAATTCAAAAAACTTAAATATTAATCTACCGCTAAGTTGCAGGAGTTGAGACTCCTTAGAGATTTAAAATTTTTTTTTATTTCATACAAATTGCATTGAATAGTTAGACATTCATATAGCATCAACACAGAACAAAGAACAAATGCAACTTGCAAAATGATATGTTATGGAAGGCTAATTTAAATATATAAACATATATTGAAGACATTTAAATTTAAGAATATTCATTTCTAAAGTATATTTTTCCATCAAGATTTCATTTTGTCAAAATTTTAAATACATTATAGATAACGTATATTTTATTTAATGATTCCATCGTAAATGTGATATTATTCTAAGCAAACATTTCACAAAATGTCAATATGGCAACGAAAACGTGAAATTAAAGATGATTATTAGTGAAAAATAAATTATTTAAGCTCACTTTGATAGTGGAATTTTAAGTTATATTTCTGATAAACTGTTTCATTTGATCTTTTATAATGCAAATTGTTTATTACATCTAGAAACAGAACATATTAATTTATATTTTTCATTACATTTCTATTTGCATACAATAAATTGTATAGCATTTAAAGGTTCTGTATATAAACTTTTTTTAAGTACGTCCTTATGTTGACTCTTTCGAGCATAATAAGTATTGCAGTCCAATAAAAAAAAGAAATATCTCCAGGAGTGGAGAGCGTCTTGAAATGTGAAGAAGAGCGGGCTTCCTGAAGGGCAGAACATTTCCAAAGATGCTCCCCATCCATGCCAACATGTTCCCTACATAAAATACAGTTTGGTGAATCCACAAGCCCTATGTGATATAGATGTTTCTGGAGAAAATCATGCCCAGTAAGTAACCTGAAATAGGAGATCCCTATAGATCTAGGTAGATCTCTGGGGATACATGATGTCTGCAGGGTCCTCCAAGAGGCATCAATTGCTTTCTCTTTGTAATAAATTTTTCGCTGGTGATGCATGACCCGTTTTAGAAGGAGTTTGACATTTCTCAGGTTAGTAGGAATATCTGGAGGGTTTAAAAAAGAAGCCTCTTTCGCGAGATTGTCTGCGTTTTCATTATCAGGCAAGCCACAATGGCTAGGGATCCATTGTAAAGAAATTTCCTTTCCCGCAGACAGTAAAGTGTTAATGATGGTTTTACAATTAAATTCTAAAGATATAGGTAGAAGAGTATAATTTACCACTGGCAGCTTGACAGTCAACAAGAAGGACAAATTTTATTTCCGAGAAATCTAAAATTTTTTGGAGAGCCATGTAAATTGCATACATTTCTCCATCAAAATTGTCAGAGTTTTTTCCCAAAGGCTCTTTGAGTTGGAAAAATTTGGAGAAGACACCAGCTCCCGCTCTCCCAGTACTTCTCTTAGGTGATCCGTCAGTATAAATGTGCATCCAATTGTCGAGTGTGTATCTCTCATTAATAGTAGCAAGAGCAGCAGCCCTGAGTTCTGCCTGAGGGGAGACTCCCTTCTGGACAGGAAGGACAAGGTCGAAGACAGGAGTGGCATATTTCAGCATACCTGGGAAGACGGAGGTGGGATCTGGCTGTAATGGCTCTATTACTTGGAATGCCAAGTGAGCTGGAAATTCTCTGGAATTCTGATAGAAATGTTCGTTGTGTTCTTAGTCTCAGATTGTTTGATCTGTAGCTAGTTCAAAAACCCTCCCTACGTAGTAACCCTTCACCAAGAATCAAAGTAGCAAAAACTCTTCTATCGTGCAAACAGTCAAGGCAAGTCTGAAGTTCCAAAGCTGGTACTGGAGTTGAGAAGGCTCCCTCAGTGATAAGCTAAGAGCACTGTTTTGAGCAACATTGAGTTTCAATAAAACAGTATCTGAGGCAGTTATTAAAATTTCGGTGCAATAATCGAAGACCGGTCGGATGAAAGAGTTAAAAGTGATGACCAAAACATCCTGAGTGGCACCCCACTTAACACCAGCTAGTCTTTCTAATAAATTAAGCCGGATTGAGACATTTTCAGCGATTTTTGAGGCCTGTTTGTTCCAGATGAGTCTTGGGTCTAAAAGAATACCGAGATATTAAGCACAATCAGTTCTCTTAAGTGATTGTTTGAAGTGTGAAGTGGTTATCAAAGTTTAAAATAATCTGATGCTGTTTAGTACTCAAAGTAAAAAGCTCAAAATTTGTCCTGTCATTGTTGACAGAGATTTCATTGTCATTAGTCCATTTCAATAAAAAGTCCAAGGCAGAATTCATAACCCTCTCTAGTGTTTGAAAGTTGTTGCCTGTTGTCCAAAGGACCAGATCATCTGCATACAACAAAACCTAAACATCAGGGCAGGTCTTCGAGATGTTGCATATGATATCAATAATCATCAAGTTGAACAAAACAGGGCTTAAAACAGAACCCTGAGGGATAC